>JAANBC010000150.1:0-67184 GCA_014621405.1 Stylonectria norvegica
TTGAGCATGAGCTTGTAGAGCGCCGTGACGCTGCGCGCGTACTGGGCGATCTGCTCGCGCGCCTCCGGGTTGAGGATGGCCAGCCCGGCGTAGACGTGCCACTTCTGGCTGTAGATACGCAGCACCAGGTTGATCTTGACGTTCTCGATGCCGCCGACGTACCGGCTCAGCTCCCAGGGAAATTGCCTGTTGGCGTGCCAGGCCTTGCCCATGGAGAGGAAGGCGGCATGTGTGACGGCCTGGGTGTCGGCTGTGATGCGATCGTGCTCGCGCGCGGTGAGGTAGACGAACTTGGAGCGGAGACAGGCGAAGACAGCTTCAACCTTGTGGAGGGCTTCGTCGGGCGCCCGGTGCTGGATCAGTACTAGGGGTTGGTTGTGCGGGTCGACGTTGGGGCCGTGGAGGGAGTGGCACGACACGATGGCCACGTCGGATGGGAGATAGGCTTCGAAGGCTTTGATTTCCGGTGACTTGCATGATGTCTGGCCGCCGACGATAGCGCCGAGCTTCGTGGCTGGGAAGAAGAACAGGAGAGCGTCAGCTCTGACATCTCAAGGATGGAAAGGTTTTACAAGGGCTAGGGGCGAAGGGGGAGAGCATACATGGTCCATATTGGGCAATCACACGGTCAATGACAGCAGCCTCGACGCTGTAGATAATGTAGTCGCTTGCGCGGGATACCAGGTGGCCATTGCGGCAGATCTCTATATTTTTCTATGTGCAAAACTTCAGCGGCGGAGCAGGTACATGAGCAAGGCAGGTCAAGCCGTACATTTCCCTCGTATTCCTTGGCCAAGCTCTCCTGGTTCTCTTCCCTGTCGCAAGCCAAGATTCTAGTTCCGTCCGTTAGCCACTCGGCACGCGGGTCGGTCATGTACGATGAAGCAAGGAGCAATTGTTCTTAATCTGCGTGACCCATGTTAGCGTCCATTGTAGTTTTGAGAGAGCAGGATAAAAATGGAGCAGGGCGAGATTTTCTTCAGACAGTTGTATAATTAAGGTAGCAAGCAGTTACATCATGGAGAGTAAAGAGCCCTCCCATCGACCGGAACGGCAAACAGGCGGCCCTAAACAATGCTCGAGCCAAATGCGCTCTAGTCATCATAAGGTGGGGAAAGGGAAGACGGTGTGTGTAGCGTAAGAGAGAGAACAAGCTGACTTACCAAAGAACAAGCTGCTGGAGGGAACGGCACGCGCGAACGCGGCGAACGAACTCACCTCCAGCCGGCGGCGGACAGCTTCTCAGCATACATCCTGCCCATGTCACCCATGCCAATCAACCCGACGACGAAGTTTTCCATCCCGACGGGGACGGCGCTGCTCTGAGACGAAGCCATGATGATTGAATGTTCTGCTGCTTGATGGGGGAACACAAGCAGAGGACAGAATCACATCCTGCAGCGGAGAAGCAAAGACACGTCGGCGGAGTCTTGGGTGGGTGTTGAAGAGAGGGAGCGGGAAAAGATGTTGTGAGAGAAATTAGGATTTGGAAGAAAAAAGTCGAGCGAAGTTGTTTTAGCTGTAGAGGGGAAGGAAAATATTACATAAGCGCGAAGCTAGTGGGAGCTCGGTATAGCGATGTATGCATATATCCGATGCACGCACTTCAGGTGGAGCGGATCGTGAGAATGGAGACGTGAGACCAGTGCTCATCTGGTTCAGGATATCTCCCGAAATAATTCATTTTTTCCTCTTCTCGTAAACCATGGATGTAGTCTTTGCTCTTGGTTCTAACGGCTCCGGTCAGCTTGGAATAGGCCACAAAGAAGACGTCTCTGTCCCCAAACAAGTGCTCTTTCACCCGGAGGCACCGACGTCGCTCATTGTCAAAGTAGCTGCTGGCGGGAACCACACCTTACTTCTCACCAAGTCTGGCCAGCTTTACTGGAGCGGTGACGCCGCTAGCGGAGCTTGTGGACTGGCTGCCAATGCCGACGTGCTGAGCTTCCAAGAGATCAAGCTCTCGAAAGATGGGAGCAGCAGCGTAAGCGAAATCGCCTTGGTTGCGGCGACTTGGGAAGTTTCCGTGGTCGTTGCCCAGGATGAGGCGGGGAGGAACACCAAGATTTATAGCTTGGGTACGGGGATGAAGGGAGAGCTGGGCCTGGGGGAGCTCATCGTGCGGACACCCTCGGCGACGCAAATCAAGGGTTTCCCGCCGCCGGACGCCGAGATCGTGGACCTAGCCGCCTGTATGGGGCATGTTGTGGCGGTAATCAGCAACGGCGAGGCCTACGGCTGGGGAAACGGCAGGAAATCCCAGGTGGGCGATCCAGGACAGATCATCAATGTCCCACGGAAGATTGAAGGCGTCGACTTCAAAGTCACAAGAGCAGTATGCGGCCGAGACTTCACCTGTTTGTTCGGCGAATCGGGAAGTGGCCAGCTTCGCGTGTTTGGCTCTGATAAATGGGACATTCGATCTGAAGCGCCACAGTCGGTTCCTAAGTGGAGGGACGTAGGGGCGAGCTGGGGAAACATTTATGTCTTGAAGGAGGATGGTAGCCTGCACAGCTGGGGCCGCAACGACCATGGACAGCTCCCACCCCCAAGTCTTCCCGGCATCAGCAAGATCGCAATTGGAAGCGAGCACGTGGTAGCTCTTACGAAAGAAGGGGATGTTCTCTCGTGGGGATGGGGCGAGCACGGGAACTGCGGACCCAAGGTTGAGAACAACGATGTCAAAGGAAGATGGAACGTTATTGCATCGTCAAAATTCATCCCTTCTGGCTCTCAGATAGGCGCAGTTGGGGCTGGCTGTGCAACCAGCTGGATCTTTATTACATCCGAGTGAGATTCTACTCACGATTCCAGCAAATTCCGGATCGACAAACCAAACCAACTTAATCGGGGAACAGAGCCAAACTCTTGACGTCGGATAACTTCTGAGTCGGCTCCAGAAATGTCGACTGCGTGTCCGTCGCCTCAGTGCCCTCCCGCCGAGGCTCGGGCGTCAGTCTGCCCTCGGGTCGGCTCATATGCATAGTTGGCGGATTCTGCAAGGTTAGCTTCTTATCGTTTGTGATGGGCACTACTCGACTCACTGGGTCCACGCTATGATCCCACTCCAACCTTGCATCTTCCTCTGCATCCTCGTCCTCGTCTCTAACGGGTTCCCATCCTTCGTCGTCGACAAACAGGCTCTCGGATGTTAGCGTCGGGGGAGGTGGTGGTCGCTGCGATGGCCGGAGATCAAACGCTCCTATGCGTGACACGCTGGCTCTAGCAGCGCTCAGCTGCGGCGTCAGATTTGGCGGAGGTCTCGAAGGGGGCGGCGGAGGAGCGAGGGGATGTTGAGGATACTGGGGTTGTGGTTGGGGTGCTTCCGAGGGAGCCAAACTTGTTCTACGAGAAGTGGCTTCCAGGTGCGGTCCGTTATTCTGTGCGTTATTCTTGCGTCTTTTCTTGGTTCTTTGTCCAGCATTGCTACCGCGTTCGCCTACTGTCATGATGAGAAACTCGCATGAGATGGCGTCGTTGGTGTATGCGAGCTGGATGGGGCGGGTGGGAATGGAGTAGCGTGCCGAGACGTCGTTTCCAGTGATCCCGGCATGTTGAATGATGGCGCGGAAGTCTTTAACGGAGATGACGATGTGGAGCTTGTCTTCGACGTCGATGTCATCGAATTCGTCAGCCTCTACTGCGATAGATGTCTGTAAGGGCTTCTTGAGGACGGCTTTTGTAGGCTGTTAGCGTTGGATCTTGATTCTACGAAAAGGACATTAACATACCATCCTCGCCCACAGTTTTGTCGCTAAAACAAGTGAAATTGACATGGTCCCCATCAGTATTGATGTCAAGGAACTCAATGCCGGGACCGAAGTGGTCCATCAACTGCCGCAATGTGCGCGACGAAATCGTCCAGTGGTAAGGCGCATCTTGGCGATTGAACTTTGCATGGACGGGAACAGCGACTTCGAAAGGCAGGCGATGGGTAGACGTCAATCCATTTCTGAAAACGAGACGCACGATGAAGCGGCTTTGAATACCCTCGCCATCCTCGACTGCCACGTCACAGCGTTCGATGAGGGTTTGCTTGTCAACGTCTCTTTGGTTATCAACGCTAGAACGACTCCGGAACAACGAGATCAACGCCTGGAAATCTGTCAGAGTCCGTGACGCGAGAAAAGGAGAGGAAGCAAACTCACTCGGATATATAGCGTGCAATAGAAGCGTTCGCGAAACTGCCCGGTACCCTGGAACTGATAACGCGAAAAGAACCGGTTCGTCGCGAACTTGACGCTGGCGTATGCAGATTTGGAGGTGTTGAGAGTAGTGAGAACAAACTACGCGTTCCGTTAGTGGCGCTGTGAGGCTATGGCGAGAGAATGCTGTTCGCACCGAGTCTTTGCGTGCCTCGAGCGATACGTCGTCACTGAACTTGTTGAGGCAGATGAGGGCGTCACGGAAGGCTGTGACACCTTCCTCGCTGAGTGTGAAGTTTAGCAGGGCCATGCTTCCATCTTGATGAGGCGTCAGATTGAGATATCAGAGTCCCTTCACTCGTCAATAATCGCGAATCATCTTGTTGCGTGGATTGATGGACACAAGGGCTCGAGATTTAAGAATGAAGGTGTTCACGTCGATGTGAGAGGCCGACGTGCCTTCCTGCTAGGTTGTTGGGCGCCGTTGATTTGAAGTGGTAGTGGACCCGCCGCTGACAGCGCCAAATTTCAGTGATCGCATGTACTGCACCCTTCACTGTAATCGAGGAGGACATTGAAGCACTTCCGCAATATTTCAACATCACAAAAATAAAAACTAAGAAGGTGAACTCTTTTGATCCGTGATTGTGTGATTGTGTATTCGTAGGCTCATAGAATCATCTCCTTCCCGCAACCCTTTGTCGTAACTCCTAGTGAATCATGTTCATTGCTGTCCCGCAGTGAAGCCCATCCTTTAACGCCCCGAGCCATTCGTTACAGGAGGGGAATAGAGCCCCTGTCCCGTCCATTATTACGCGCAGTCCCAATGTTCCGTTCTATTGTTCAAGCACGGAAGCAGTTGAACTTTCCGAAAGACATTCTCCAAGGTCCCCGACGGACTCCATGGCGGTCAGCTTGAACGCTGGTGCCGAAATGGCGGGTGCCAATGCCTTTGTTCCAGAAGAGGCCCATAGTTCTTGTTTGTTGATGGTAGTTGATGCGGAGTGTTCTTGGTGAGTGGTTGAATGGTACTGCAGGACTATGTTAGCGCCTCGGTATCGGTGGTGGGCAAAGTGCTGACGGCGAGAACTGACGATGCAAGTTGAGAATGGTGGTTCCCAAAACGAATAATTTTGGGTGTAAAGTGTTTTGATGAAAGATGTCTAGGATAAAAGGACGAGAGGTTGGGCATGGGATTTATATTCATTTGCTTCCTTGGCGGACACGACAATGATGGATGCTTGCCGTTTGTGATGACGTAGAAATATCGTGGCGCTTGTGGCGGTGCACAAGCTGCGCCACACGAAAAGCCGAAAATCCATGGCGAGTGGATATCATTGAATGACGTTGACTCGTCGACTTGGCAAACATTTCCGGATCTCCAGAACCTACCCCTTGCATCTCTCCGTCATAACGCCCGCCATCGGGTGCTGCCCAAACAACCTCCCTGTTTAAAGGCAGCCTCCTCGATTAAGCTTAATTCAAGATGCATTGCACGTGGCTCGGCTACTACCCACCATTTGGTACGGGGAGTGTGCTATTCGACGATGATGCCCTGCTTTCACCATCTACCCATACGCAATGACTCCAGTACAATCTTTGCATCTCGTCCATCATCGGGATAACAGACAATATGTCGACAGTGGCCCATGTGCCCTCAGAATGCTCATCCAGGTTAACCGAAAAGTCACACCATTACCATGTACCTCGACCACATAGATCAACTGCAAAGTAGCCTCCGAATAGTTTCGGTGGACGATCCTCGGCCAGCTTGCTTCGAAGTTGTGTACATGAAGGGCTTCGCCGAGTTTGGGATTCTCGAGACAGCAAGCTCTGTTTCTTCGGCCACTTCCCAAGCGAGCGCGTCGCGGATCGACGTCTCTAGATCGTTGAATGTGCCGTTGGGTGTCTCGAAACCCTTGCGACAATAAGTCTCGTGTGTCGCTCGCTTCAGCAGCAGGATATCTCTGCGCTTAATTATGCCGTTACGAACGATGGCGGCACCAGCGGAGATTTCTTCGGCGGGAGAGGGCATCGCGGACAGGGCCCAAACTTGAACGCCGCCTTTGGACATGTATAGGAAATCCATGTCATTGCGTTTAGGCAGGTATTTCAGCGGGGAGTAAATGAGTGACGGAAGAACTAGATTTCCTGAGGTAAGTCCTTAACGGAATCACTTGTGCAAGGTAAGCACAGATTCTGGTGACGGGTAGCCTGCTTTGAAGAACTTTTGCTGTGAGTTTACTGACGAGGTAGGTAATTTCAACACAGACAGGGTCTGAAGAGATTCAATTACCGAAGGTACCTGGAAGGAGATGGATGGAGTTTATTGCCTCACACTACAGGCCCCAGCAAGGGCTACCCGCACTTCTTGGATGCCCTGTTTACCCCTTTTCGCCACAGTATGCCTTCAGCTACACCGTTCTGGTCGGCGCATTGCTGGTTCAATGCCGTGCTCGAAGATCACCACTTGATCTCGAGATAGTCAGACATACCCGTTCCATGGCATGGGTTGATCTGGATGTTCTGCGACTTAGTGTGTAAGTGTAGACACTGTTGTTTAGGTATGTTCACTCCCCCATTACGAAACAGCTACTAACATCTCTATTGTTCAGGATGTTCAGGCCACGCACTCTGTGTGTTGAGCACGACAAATTGATCGCAGCTAGAGTTCTACTCCCAGCTAGCTTGACATATGTTCAAAGTCCTTGGCCTTGGTAGTTCTATGAGTTCCTCAAGCAATAAGAGAACAGGTCTGACTGCTGTGAGAGTGAACGCTTTGGCAATCAACCTGTTCTCCAACAACATGGAGACTCGCCTTTCCTTGACACAAGGAAACATGGCACGAACACAGGATAAACACCATGAACGAAGAAATAAGACAATACTATAAGTATCTACAAATCTCCGACCAATCCAGATCTTCTTTCCTTCCTCACCAAACCAACCCAGACTGGCAAGACAGCAAGCAACAATCTATCTTTCCAGTACTCAACAACCTTTCACTCCTCATCGCCAACAACACCTCACCCCGTCCTCCCCCGTCGGTCTCCAGCATGGCTGGTGGCGACGGCAAGAAGTCAACTCCCCTGTAGGGAGGGGGTTCTTCTCCGTCGGCCACGCCCCTTCGACGGTCCGCCCGAGTCAACGCGGGAGTTCCGAGTGCCTTCATTCGGAACAACTACGAACTCAACTCACCTGCATCTTCGTCCTCTCTCGCCCGCGCCGAAGCCCGTATCTCTGCCACACCGACTCCTGTCATCCCGACTCCCAACAACGCCGCCAGCGCGCCTCTTAACGCTGGCGCCACGGATGGCAGCGATGACTCTCAAGATACCGACTCCGACGCCCTCTCCGATATCTCAAGTTCCGGCTTCTCTGACATCTCCGACTCAGACTTCGTTACCTCCAACCCGAGTGCGAACGCGCTACCCCGTCAAAGCCACCGCTCGCTCGACGACATCGCGTCGTACCCGGCTGCCCGTCCTCTACCTGGTTACCGCTCACTCAACTCGGTCGCTTCTCGACCCATCACTCCCTCCTCGGGAGCTGTTGGATCGAGCAGCGCGTCTGCCTTGCCGCCTGCCAATCCAAGAATCCCGCAAATTCTTGTGAGACAACAAGCTCAGCGCCAACAGCAAGCTCTTGCGCCGACAGCATCGCAATCGTCAAGCTCTTCGTCAAGTTCCGCACGGTCTTTTCAGGGTCCTGCCGCATCGCCTTCGCAACTCCTCAATCCCGATGGTTCGGTACCCGGTAGCCAGGTCAACAGCCCTTCGGTAACCTGTCAGCTCTGCCAGGTCGTCCAAAACTCGGGGTTCAACTTGAAATGGTCTCGGTGGTTGGGATGGCGCCTTTGCTACCCTTGCTTCGGTCGGTACGGAAAGAAGAGGCAGTCTCTCGCTGTTTTCGACGCGAACAACCCGCAAGACGTTCTTGTGACAGCCCGTGGTGATGGGGTCAAGTCGGGAAAGTACTATGCCAAGCCCTACCCTTGCCCTGAAGGTTCTTACGCTCCGGCTCAAGCTCAACCTCCAGCTCCAGCTCCGGTTCAAGCTGTGGATGACGCTCCGGGTATGCACTCAGCTTGGGTTCCCATGGTGGCTGCCGCATCAGCTTGGAATATGCCTCCGCCTCCGGTCCCAGAACTGGCACGTCCAGCCTGGGCTGCGTCTCGGGGTCCTACTCCGCCTCCCGCCCCTCGCCCAGCAAGCCCCCCCCCTCCCGTCGACCCGAGATTGTACGCTGACTACGCAGTTCAAGATCTCTTCCAGCCGGCCGAGCCCGCGGCGCTGCCCACTCCGTCTCCCATCACTCCTGCCGCCAGAGTCTTCCCAAGACTCCCTCGACCCCCTCCTCTGGGGTACGACCGCCACGTCCGCGGCAGGACGACTCTCAGCCAAGCTGACGTGCAAGAGGCTC
The DNA here is from genome assembly GCA_014621405.1 of Stylonectria norvegica. NCBI lineage: Eukaryota > Fungi > Ascomycota > Sordariomycetes > Hypocreales > Nectriaceae > Stylonectria > Stylonectria norvegica. The sequence goes on from JAANBC010000150.1 coordinate 8,568, forward strand.
GTGACCACTACGCCGCCAACCCAGAGTTCAATGCCCCGCGAGCCAACCTGGCCAGCGACAACGCCGATGAGTTCAACGCCCGTTGCACTTCGCTTGGTTACTCGGTGCAGCTGACGGCCCAGGAGCAGGAGGAGGCCCGTGTGCGGGAGACCATTCTGGCTGAGACCCAAATCAGCGAGATGATGGACTGCATTCAGATCGAGAACGGTACCCAGGAGATGGACGTAGGCGACCCCATGGATGTCGACGAGGAGGAGATTGACATTTGGAGCGCGGACGCCTGAGAGAAGAGAAGAGAAAAAAACACAAAAAACACAAAAAAAAAACACACAAAAAAAAACCACACGCAGGTGAGCAGGCCCCGACGAAGAGGTTTTGCTGACGGCTACGGCCATGCCCCCGACGGGGGAGTTGAACCGACTAGGTTCCCTTTGACTTGTACGATACGACGCAGAGTGTGCTTGGTTTGGCACACAACCCTCCTTTTTGGACACACACTCTTTTTACTTTCTTTCCTTTGTCTTGGTCAGTAACACATTCTTTTCAGTTTCCTTCTGTAACCACACCTTTCTTTTCCTTAGGGAAACACCGAAAAAGTACAGAAAAATACAAAAAAACTTATACGTAACATGACAGACCACAGAAACTTTTGACTGATGTGACATGACTTGAACTAAAGTGACAGAAACTATCGCAAAGGGCAATGTAAGGAACAAACTGACAGCATTTAGGTTCATTCGATTCATAGTAGCACTTAGCTTGGTGTTACTGCAATTGATTGCTAACATAACATACACGGACCAGATCTGTCTGTAAATGATAACACATTTACATGTCCTTTCTAGTTGGTGACTCGAGCCTCAAATCTTGCTAGTCAATTGCTGCTGAGCTATAAAGCAAGCCCGGTAGAGATGTCTTGGCTGTTTGTATGTTTGTAGTCATCAAATTGTCTAGAAATGATAATAATATCGAGTTGCAAAAAGGTACTGATAACTGTTGAGTTGCAGAAAAGAAGTGAGAAAAGGTCGACTAACACCCGAGATTCCCTTTACATCAGGCCCGAACATATACCTCGTTGTATTGGCAAGGATCCTGCTGAAAAGATACCCAGAATAGACAAGAAGAAGGGAGGGAAAAAGACTATCCTGCTAGCTAAGTAATATTTCGCAAGATCGCCCAGGTCATTTCAATAACAATTCTGCAACTCGTCCATACCCGCAGCAACCAAGCTCGCATCACCAAGTTTATCCCCCGCGCCATGCCAGTAGAATAATCCTCCAAGCCCCATCGCCTTTACATACCTCGCCTTCATGCGAACCGTACTCCCGACGTCGAACGAAACAAATCCCTTGTCACCTTCGCAATCAACATACGACGCCGCGACACCTCCCTCATCCACCCGCGCATCTGCAACCCAGTCATCCGGCAGATCGCAGAAGTCCACCTCACCAGCGCCCTCAAATGGGTGTCCCGGCCCACGCGCCTTGCCAAAGTAGCGCGCGTACACCGGAACACCGAGGAGGAGCTTGGAGCTGGGGAATCCGCGAGCGAGCACGTACTCGACACCGGCTTGGCCCGACTGACGCAGCGTGGGGTATACTTCGTCGAGGTTGCGCGAGGGCGGGAGGAGTTGCGCGTGGTGGCCCGACACGTCGGTCCAGCTGCCGGCGAAGTCATAGGCCATAAGGTTGAGGAGGTCGAGCAGACGGGCGGCGATTGGGAGATCGATGTGCCTGAGGCAGTACTCGCCGACGGGGAGCGCGCTGGTGAGGAGGTAGGTTGGGGAGGGTAGGGCGGCGCGGATGGCTTCAAGGAAGAGGATGTAGTTGTGGCCGTCCTCGGGCGTTTGGGGATGTTCCCAGTCGACTGTGAACTTATTAGCCTGGGTGGTCTATGCGGTTTTGGTGAAGGTACTCACTGTCTACGCCATCGAGATTGTATTTGTCACAAAACTCCTTCGCCTGCTGCGCAAATGTTTGTCTCGCATCGCGACTCGCAGCCAGGTTGGCGAATTCCTTGCTGCTAGAGCCGCCGCCAATCGACACGATGGTCTTGATATGCGGGTGCTCGCATTTCAGCTTCGCAATCGCAGCAAGACAACCTTTGACGCCATCGACCTCTTTGTTATCATCCGCCCATTCGTCGATGCGCTGTTGAACAGTGGAAGCAATCAGCGACGAACATCTAGCATGTCGTGGTTTCGGCTGGCACTTACACGCAGGGTTCCATCCTCGTTGACGCTAGAACGACGTAGCGTTAGACTAGGCTCGCCATCTCATCTGGGGAAGATGGGGCTGGGCGCTGGTTTGGCACTTACCCGACAAAGGCGTAAAAGATGTGCGTGATGGCCTTGGTGTCGAGACAAGAGGGTGGTTTGTTCTTGTAAATGCGCCACGAGGGATAGTAAACGGCGTTTGCGTATTGTAGGGCCATTCTGGTGGTAAACGTGTTTCTAGGATGATAGGTAATTGTTAGGAGGGAGCTGAGAATGAGGGAGACAAGGATGTTGTTATGGAGCAAGCGGAGATGGACCCGATGGAGATGAACGGAAGCCGGATGCTCACCGTGGTGACCCCACATCAGGATGGCTTCACCGAGGTGAGGTAATAAAGGACGCTGCAATGCAGTCCTTGAGGGTGGAGACAAAGCGTGAACCCAGATTTGGTTTGTGTCTACGAGATTATTCGTGGCAACTTGTTCATCCTATTCAGTGTGCTAAGGCACCTTTTGTATATTCTCTCCACTTAGATGAAGATACCTGAACTTGGGCATATAATAAGGATCAGATATATCCATGGATACCTAAAATATATAATTAAAGCCTAATCTTTAAAGTTATAGTTCTTATTTCTTAGGGATTTACTAAATAAAGTAATAGTTTTAGCGGAAACATAAACTGATACGCAAAAGGTGCCTTAGCACACTCTATGGGATACTTATTCTGAATATAATGCAAATTCATCTGTCTTAGGAACTTCTGGGCTCGTGTCTGAGAGTTTGTAATTGTCCTTATGGGCAATGACTGAGAAGCCGTGTTCCATCCCAACTCAAACATACGCTTGGCTGGCATTTACCTTGTAAGTAACCGTCACATATCACATCTTATGAAAGGGACCAACTTACTCTGGGCACCACTGAAGCTCAAGAAAGAAAACCCTTTCTGATAGCGATAAACTTTGCGTGTTCCCGAGCCTTCAAGCTGTACTAGCCATGCTGGGGAGGCAAAGTTCGCAGACCCGTTTGCCGTCAGGGTCGTGAAGAAGTCTTCCGCCACTAAGAAGTGGATTAGAAAGCTACAGTGAAATATGACAAGGAGGAAGCGCTGCAGGATCTATTTGTCCCGATGGATTTAGTGATTGAAAGGGCTTCGACTCAAACACCCTCCCCGAGACAAATGCAAATGGGGTCTTTCAAGGACGGAAATATCAGGACATCCTCTGAAACCTCAGCCGAAAGGGGACAGCATGAATCCTCGAAGAATCTTCGCAAGTATCATTCTCCAACCAATTCGTGGTGGAGAAGGCATCTATTGATGACTGTGAAAGTTGAGAGCCTTCATTAAGAGGTATTGAGAGGCGTAGAAAGGTTGCTGAAAGACCAGAGCGCCGTAGGGACTAAAGCAACAAGGACATTCACTGCATCAAAACCACAATTGTTATACAAGGAAACATTTAGAAGCAATGCATGTCAATTTGGACATCTTCTAACTCATCAAGAACCCCAAAATCCATGTACGGCTGCCGCGCCGCAACAACAATCACATCAAACGTATCCAACACATCCTTACACCAGCCATGATCCGGCAACCGTCGAATCTGCGGGATCGCCTTTTGTTTCACCAGTGAATCGGCCCAGAACACATCCACCTCGCGCGACGCCTCCAGATTCCGCGCAAGATCTGCTCCCGGAGAGTTGTTGATGTGTGACTGCCCGGCCTTGAACCCCATTCCGACAACTAGTATCCGAGGAGCATCTCCCTTGGGAGCGCGCTTTTTCAGAGATGATAGGATCTGGCGAGAGAGCTTCGCTGGGCGGTTTTGCATGGTGTTCGCTGCTGTCTCGAGCACGGGGAAGGAGTTGTTGGAAAGGAGGTAGAATGGATTGACGGGAATGCCATCTCCGCCGACGCCGACGCCAGGTGTGTAGGGCATGTATCCGAACGGTTTGGTAGAAGCCGCCTCGCAGACCTCATAGGGGTCGATGTCGTGCGGGATACACGCATCGGCCATTTCATTGGCATATGCGATACAGATCATCCTTTGGCAGTTCTCATATAAACTCATCATCTCGGCAACCTCGGGCTTGGAGACTGGAACCACCCGTTTGAAGATAGCTGAGTATACGCGGTTGATGGCGTTGAGAGACCCAGGTACAATGTCGTCGAGACCTGAGATGATCTTTGGTATGGAGCGCACAGGAGGTTGGACGCGACCTGAATCGACTCGCTTCATAGATGTTAGTATGATTGTATCTGCTATTTCATACTCTTAGACTTACCTCGGGAGACATGCCAGCAAACCATCCGTGAGTCGCAGCCAGTGGGCCCAATAGTTTCCGCGTCATGCCAACTGCCACCGAACTCTCGATAACAACTGTAGATCCTCGACGGGCAACCAATTTCACCGTGTTCAACGCCTCGCGAAGATACGACGAATCAATCGACTTATCATTCCGTAGCAACGCCGGCACCGAGATCAAGAAGTGTGTCGCCTCCTCCAGATCCCTCGGGTCACTTGAGAAGCTAATGTTGTCAAGCCCCTTGTACTCTTTGCGAAGGTCGTGCACCCGCGCCGCCGAGATATCGAAGCCGATAACTTCAAACCGGGAAGCAAAGGAGCTGATGAGGTGAGTGCCGACGTAGCCTGCCCCTATCACGGCGATGATGGGGGTCTCGTTGGGGTGGACAGAGGAGCAGGGATGATCGATGCTCATCCTTGTTGTCGATGAAAGAGAAATAGTGGATGGCGTGCCGGGGTAGGAGGAGTCTTTGTCGTTTTGGCGCCAAAGGACGCTCTCTTGGGGTGGGGTGGGTGGAAACATGGTGTTTTGGTGTTTGAAGCTCATGTGAGGGCTTGTAACTTGGGCCATGTTGAAGACACTGAAAGGTATTGAACTGTGAACTGATGAGAACACTGAGTTGAATATCGAGTATGGTATAATTCAAGAAGACTTGTGAGTTGGAATACCATGTAGTTTAATACCCAAAGCTATTTGGCCTTGCATACCAGTTGTCTTTCCACAAGATCAAGCATCGAACAATAGAAGATCATCGTTCACCCTACTCCATTCAACGGCGCCTCGGGATACCTCGTAGCCTCAACCTGTCGCCTGAGAGCTACCAAAGCGACCAAGATCGTCATCACGGTTGTCGCAAGGCCCGGGAACTAGCCAGGCCGAGGATTTGGGCCATAGCTCCCTCGAAAACCTGTTCACCGTTGGGCGACCTTTACGAATCCCGCGCAGCAACAATTCCCCCCCGGAATGGCATCCTCATAGGGCATCGCGGTGGCCAAGTTCAAGACAGGCAAAGGCTTCAAGCCACCACGGCCGTATCAGGTCTGCAACGGCAACTAAAGAGCACGCTTGGTTTCCGACCCTAACGGCTACGCGGGAAAGCTGATAGCTGGAGCCTGATGCGATGGCACTGCTCGATGCTGGACTTGGCCGCTTAGGTTCAAACTCTAAGCCCCTGACCCGACTCGCCGGTTTAGCGCGACGGCCACGAGGTGAGCAGGGCCGAAGATTGACATCAGTGGCTACATGCTCTGGCCTAGGCGGTTTGTTTTTGCTGGGTGTAACGATCTGCAAATGTTGTTGTCGGCAGGAAAATATGAGCGTTCCGCGCGCTTTTTATTGCTATTCACCTCCACGCTTCCGTTTAGTCCAGCCCACGGCGGTGCGCCTAAGTGAGACATGAAGGCCCGGCTATTCTGGCCAATCCCAGTGTCTCAAGATGCCGGATTCTCACGGGAGGTGCTGGCCCGTATAGTGTTTGAGTTGACCATTGTTTCCTCTTGCTTTCGATGCATTTCGTGTGGTTGTGTTTTGACGGCGTCAAGGCCACGGCGCCAACGGTGTTATGAAGCTGCATTCCTTGTTATCTAAGCAAATGTCTAGCTGCTCAACTCGGAAAGAAATGATGTTAGTAAACTGATCGAACCTCACTGTAGTCAGGTTATTTGTACTTTGTAGCTTACAAAGCGCCTAGAGAAGGGTGTAGTCGTGGTCTGAAGCTTGGGTTCTTACGAAGGGCCTTTCTCAGGAGGTGGTTTTCCAGGTTTCCTTACCTTTCCCAGCGTATAGTAGTTTAGGTGAACTGCATCATCAACTAATTCACCACGAGTTTTGAATCGCGAGTGACGCAAGATCGAATCAATGGCAATTGCCTTTGCCCATTTCAAGCCTTTCTCTCCTTGTCGAGCTTGACGCGCAATCTTCAGCCAGTCTTATCCAACTGACATCATCGTGAATTCACCATAGTGAAATGCCGTGTTATCGAAACCGAGATTCTCAGAACCACCAACGACGCCAGCCCCCGATAGAATAAGAGCATATAACCACCAACGTCACTTTAGCGACGCCGTCGCGGGAGGAAAAATTTCACCGAAGAACAGAAGAGGCTTGGATTTGAAACGCTGCCGTCGAGTCCGTGATCCATAATCCATTGCCGGATGTGGCAGCCCCCGCCAACGAGACGGGCCAAGAGCTTATAAGTGACTAGACCCGAATCTAACTTGAATTTACTTAGAAGCGAATGATGCGAGTCCACCTAATGATGTGAAGTCGCTTTTCCGTTCTACCTCTGCTATTTTTGATACATGATTCTTTGTGGCTAGAGTCAACCTCAACATACGCCGATGCCGTAATTTCACGGCGAGAAGTTCGTCGGTTGTTGTGGCGTACTGAAATGTGTACTAACTCTCACCACATGTACCTACATGTATGCGCGATTGAGTGTTCTGGTCAAGCGACACTACTTAATATTTGAGAACGTCGTAGAGGCGATTGCAAAATTAGCAGAATCCTAGGTCACACGGAAGGACAATAAGGTGCATGTGAAAAGACAATCACATTAATCTAGAGACATTTCTAACATCCAAGCTCCATCTCTCTGACTTGACGATTCATAAAGAAGATACGGCGGCTTCCGAATTTCGTTTATAGGATCATTTCACAGAAGCCTGCATCCCACGTCTAAGTTGTGCCATGATGGAACCCTGATACGGGAAGAGCCAATTCATGAACTTGTAGGCACAGAACAAGTAACAGACCGACCAGAGATGCTATGCTCCACATACTCAACTTAGAGACGCCCGAACGGATGGAAGGCAGTAGATGTTAGATTTCAATTCAGTTTCGTAGAAGACAATCGGCATGTTTGGTTGCAAACTAGGGGTCAAGCAAGTGGTCAACTTAATACCTAGCACCGTTATAGACCACGCCAACTTCACAAAAAACACCACCTAGACAATGACCAAGCCTAGAGCAAGCAGACGTCTCCAGGCCAGGGGCATCGCTCAGTACCCAACATCCAGACACGCAAGGCATTTCCCAATGACGTCCATCGCAGGGACATGGCCCGCGGTGCCCAACCTTCACGAACCGCAGGACTGAAACCTACGCCCTCATCATCATCAGTACTTTAGCACCACTTTGCGATATGTCGGCGTCCGCTTCATCCCGAGCCTGATGGGAGGACGGGATGCTGAGTCTCACAGCTAGGGAGCATCCCTTGTGGTTGCGTTGCAGCAGCCCGAGAGAATAGATTGCGATCCGGGACGTTGCAGTCTCGTCGCGTGGGCTCCCCCGACCGCGCCATCTGATGTCTCCATGCAACGTCCCGAGCCCAAGGTCAAGGTCCAGATAACGCGGAGGACCACGAGCAGTTAGCCGGCGGCGGTATGAAACAGCCTCGACGGGAGACTGCGTCCATCGCCACAACTAAACTGTCCAGTACCGACGACTATCCGTCACCTGTACGCTTCGCGAACAAACGCCGTTGTCTCCCCTTGTCGTCAGTCCATCTGATCTAGAATTTACATCGACATCGCCCAGATGAGGCAAAAGTGAGTTGTCACTTTCCGTCGTGAAAACGGTGAGGAAATAGAGGCTGCCTTCATCTATGCGACTTCCTGCTTCACGGCCGTTGACACACGCCCGGTGACAGCGACAGAGTCTTGGCAGCAGCCACGCAGAAACCAGACCCTCATAGACGAAGGGCTCCGATTTCAGGTCAAGCAGCGGCTGAAGCCTACTCCCACCGTGGTTGAAACTTAAGCAGCAGATGGGAAGCAGAGAGGGGGCTGTGTTGGCTTCAGCATCTCTCGTCTCTAGCCCGGTCACGACTCCAATCGCCAAGGCTCCGCGGCTACCCAGTAACCGAAACCCCGGTCTGTTTGCCATAGCATCGCGCCTGTATTTGTACGTGTTCTCAAAAAGTACAGTACCGGCGGTGAACTCAAAGGGCGCGGCCAGAATGCCATCGGGTCCTCGACCATGTGACATGTCGTCCGCTCGTGCACCTGCAGGATAAAAGATATCCATGGACCTCATGTCCAGTTCCAAATTCTGCAGCGCGGTGCCGTAGCCGCCAGTTCCCTCCATCCCAACCCATTCCCAGTTCCATATCCTTCAACAGCTAAGCGTGTGCTTGCGCGTGCGCGTGCGATTGTGATTCCTGTTGGTCACTCCTGAGTGGCGGCGAATAAGAGCAGCCATCTGGAAGTTCGCTCGACATCGTTACCAGACTGCTGGGTCGACAGGCTTCATTCCCAGCCAGTCGCCTCAACGCCCACCACGACTCTCGGAATCGAAACCTTGGAAGTTGGTACGTAGTTCGGATGATGAAGGTTACCGGGCGCATAGACACCATGGATCCCCGTCACCCAGCCGCCCTCCGATTGCAGGGAAGCGCTTCCATCTCGCCCATCTCAAGTCCATCTCGCTCATCGCTGAACCTGGTTCTGCACGGCTCAACGTTGACACCTATCGAGATCTGTCACACGACGTGTCGTCCTACAGGGGCGTTTTGTCCGACGCCGTCTTCTGTCCAGGTCTTCTCTCCGTCTCATACCACGGGTCGCTGCATGAGGAAACAAGGCTTCCCAGGCACTACTACTTCGTACTGCTAGCCCTTAGCTCTGCGTCTGACAAACGTCGCCGTTGAATAAACGCCCTCGAGTAGCTTGTGTAACGACCGTAGCAGACCAACACGCATGGCCATGCACCTCTCCGCAGATCTCATCACATCGTTGCCCGATTCCTACAGCGACTGAAGAGAGCAGGGCAGATGGCCACTGCAGGTGCCGCTGCAGCCCTCCTGGTGCAGAATCCCAGCCCAGAGCGCCGGGGTTCTGAGATTGTTTGTTCGCCACAGTGTGGGAGCCACTGGGGGCAGATGTTGGTGGCTACCGTAATAACGTAAGAGATAGCCGCCCTTGTTAGCTGGGGACTGCTGGATGGTTTCCGTGCAGCTTCCAGTTGAAGTCTTCTAATGTGAGATGGATGTGAAGGTGTTGATCAAAGTCACCGTTGTTCTGTTCCACGCGGCGATGAAACGTGGGTGAGGTGAGTTTCGAACCTAAATCGATAGACTTCAAGATAGCGTTGTTATAGCAATTGGCAGCCATAAAGTGCTGGAAACTCGGAGCGCAAGATTCAGGAGGACCGAGCCGTTCTAGAGACACACAAGCAGTGTATTCCATGGCCTTGAGGCAGTCAACACACTCGCTGAACCATCTATCAGCAGTCCCGTCCCTTCCAAGACATCCGAAACCCATCCAGTCCGATTAAGAAGTGTTCCGCGCTCCGTCGAGAGAAAAGCCCCCGGCATCAAAATAAACAATCCGTAGCAACTAGACATGACACGCTCAGCCCCAAGCAGCATCCGACTGCTGCTGTGTCGCAATCCCAAAATACAAGACGTGAGTGAAAATCCAGCGAGTTGCGTAAGAAGAAAAAGTATCGTTACGCGCCTCCTTCGTGGAGAGTGGTGGTAGCCTTACAAGCCCACACTCCTCCAAGATCCATTCCCGGAACGCCATCCTGACCGAACCATCCTGCAGCGTGCCCTCATTCCGAATGTCTTCAGCAATTGTCGCGCCGTAAAGGCCTCTCCAGGCCAGACAACCACCTCCCCGCGCTAGGTGTAACAGCCAATGTACTACCCATACTCCTTTGCTCCGTCTGATTCAACTTCGAGACAACTAGGTCGAAGCGTTGGCCGGCGGTGGCGGGCCCCCGTTCCTTTCCTCGCCCGGAGGAACCTCTTGATACGAGACCCCGCGCGCTTCGCTCGAAGCTTCCTGGCCGTTGCCCTACATGACCGAGGAGGCTAAGAGACGCGACTCGACATCGTCCATCATCCCGTCCATACGGGGAGCCTCCATGCCCTGGAGTCGAGCTTCGATGGCCTGAAATCGGGGATCATACTGGCCCGAACGCGCCTCGAGGTTTTCCATCCGCTTCTCAATGTTGTCGAGCCGTTGCTCGATGCGCATCAGGCCTTGCGTCATGTCGTGGTTGATCCGGTCCAGCTTGTTGGTGAAGGATCGAATGGAAGTTGCCAGCGGCGCATTCTCCTGGCCGGGGGTTCCGGTAGGGATTCGCGGCTCGTGGTTGTGGCGGCCTTCTTGTATGGCGAAGCGCCATTGGTTTCCCAGCTGGACCTCGCAAACGGCCTTTGCGCGAAACGGGCAGTCGATCTTGCGGGTCGAAGGGTTACGCTTCTTGGCTGTGCTGTTGTACTTGACGCCTCCACGATCGCAGACGAGGTCGTAACGCGTGGGCTTGCCGTCGCGATAGTTGGAGGCGCGTAACTTGACAATGCCGTAGCCTTGGTCTTTTGCGACGCGCTGGACCGAGGCCATCAGGTCGTCAAAGTTGCGAAAGATGCCTTCTGGTGGGGGCAGTAACGCGGGCGGTGGTGTATTCGGCATTGCCATTGATTGAGCCAGCGTGGCGGTTTGGGGGGGTTGCTGACGGGTGATTTTGGAGGCGGAGGCGCGTGCGGCAGGTTCAGAGAAGGTCCGTTCAATATGTACGAAAGCAGAATGAGATGCACAGAGAGCTTCGCGTCGTGAGAGTGCTGATCGTGCTGCTATCGAACATGCAAGAGAGTGGCCTGTGATGATTTTTCAATCCGCACTGTTGACAGATGAGGACTTATAAGGTTTAGTGTTGATCCGGTCCGGAAAGAACGGACCACTCACAAGGCCGGGGTCGGCAGGGATAAGCGCTAGCGCGGTAACTGCGTCTCGTGAGATCGGCTCTAACAATTGGCAACCGAGTCTTTATGGGGTTGGAGTTTATTTTGAGCGAAAGTATGGGAGCGAGTGATGAGTGAAGAGTGCAGAAGGGAAAGCGAAAGATGGTGAAGTGAGGTAAGGTGAGATGATGCAAGACTTGTTGTGCTCAAGATAGAAACTCATGGTGATCAGTCCTTCTTTATGTACGGTAGCTTCCTCATGCGGCTATCCCCATCTCTCAACCCCCTCCCCCACTACCTACCTCAAGGTAAGAGGCACTTGCTCGAGTCTCTCGCGACGCCACGTGATCCATAAACGGGTTGGGCGTTGCGCAACGGGCTGGCGCAGCCTCAGCGCAGGCGTGCGGCCTCGCGCAAGGAGGCAATGCAATCCCCTTCCCCTTGAACAGAGAGGATTCCCCTTCTCGTGCAGAGTCACCTGTCCTTGCACGTTGTCAATGGCTTGCAGCTTCGTTTGGTGAAGCGAGTTTTACCAAAGCACGCAAGCACGGTTGTTACCGCGGACACGGTGCGCCTCCAAAGTTCAAAGCGTCAAACCCAATCCCCAACAAGCTCCGGCTCTCCCTTGTTTTCCCCACGAGCTACAATCGTGGACGCGGATCCAGATCTCGGCAACCAAAACCTCAACCCAAAAATACCATCCGGATCATCAACAAGCCAGATTCTGGAACAAACCGCAACTCTTCGTTCCGACCTAACGGACTCGCGAAACGTACCAAGTACATGACACCGGGCTCGGCATAGTGGGGGTTTCCTATTCAGACGGTGTCATTTACTTCCCAGGTTCTCAGGACCTCTCAACTCGGCTGCCCGCTCTTCTGCTCTCTTGGGCGCGCTCACCTCTCAGCCTCACCAATGAACAACCAACCAACCACCGTGGCCGATGCGCCTCAGGCTGGCCAAGATGCATCCGAAGAGGCGCACCTTGAGGAATCGATGCAACGACTCAAGCTGCTGCACAATAAGGTACGGATTCTTGTTTCTAATATAAGATACATATGCGCAAACTTCAGTTACTGACCAGGCCGTTGTTTCAGGCTCGAGAGCTGCGGGATGCCATTCCACGCATGATCGACCCGCTCATCTCGAAGCATCCCTCCCGTATGGAAGCCCTTCTCCCCTTCTCCCCTTCTCCCCTTCTCCCCTCCATCGCAGTGAATCCCTGAACAGAACTGACCCATCTCCTTGCAGCCGACGCCATGTTTGCCGCCTTCATGAGGTCAGTCAGCGATGCACAGGCCGAGGTCAAGGAATTCACAGACTTGATGCGCGATGACACCAGCCAGCAGGTGTTGGCGCTAGCTGAGAAGAGTCGGGAGAATGACCCCATGGGTATCAAGCCGTGGAGGCATAAGGATCATCCAAGCTGGTTCAGACTAGACAAGGATTGAGAGAACTTGTAAGATATGTTTGTAATTCACGATGCCAACGATAGGATGAATCAAGCGAGCGTCTATTTCCATGGTTGAAACGCCCGGCACAAACCGCATTAAGGGCAGGGCGACGTCTTGACTTCAGCATGCACACCGAATACAGTAGATCGAGCACATTTCGCTCTCAGCCTTAACACTCCTTCAAAGAGGTTTGACGACGTCTCTGACATTTCTGGTGCTCTGCTACGGTACCACCCACCTTCTTGGGAAAGCCAGTCCAATCAGGTCCAAGTCCTACGCTCTCGTTGTCCATGTTTCAAGCTATTTTGAAAAACCCCGAACAAAGAGATTCCGACTATCTCTGCAGAGGAAATACAAAGTTTCTCTATTGGCAAACACGTCTTGGAGGGGAGACAATGGCTGCCAGGAGACATGTGGACTATCAATGTGGAGCTTTTCAAACTCCAGCGGAAGAGGCCGAAGCTCGCGACGAAATATCTCTTCACGTGATCTGCCAGTGGACCGCTCCACCCCCACTCTGATTCGTCGGATTAGCGGCCACAACCCATCCTCCCACCCACACAAATTTCTCAAATCTCGAAATTCCTCGAATCTTGGTGAGATCCTCATTGCAACTCCCGACAACACCGCCAAAATGCCTACCCAACGAGTTACCTACCGCCGCCGCAACCCGTGAGTACTCTACCCGAACGATACCCTCGACACTGAAAGCGCCGAGCAAACTGTCTACGTCGTGCCTGGGACTGACAAGGATTTTTCTCTGCGCAGCTACAACACCACGTCCAACCGGACTCGTGTTGTCAGGACCCCCGGTGGTGACCTCCGTCTGCTTCACATCAAGAAGCGCGGCACCGTCCCCAAGTGCGGTGACTGTGGCTCCAAGCTCTCCGGCGTAAGTCACCCCCGATCACGAGCATTCGCGGTGGAACGAAGAGGCATGGTGGGATGCGCCGGCAGCAGACGAAACGACGAGACACGGAAGGCGACCCCACGACAACCATCGAAACTCGTACCATGTGGATGGTCGTGTCGCAGTCGTCCATCTCATCCATGCCGCTTCATCTCCACGACCGCGAAACGCCATACTTTGGATGCCCACCGAGACTAACTATTGACCTCTAGATCCCCGCTCTCCGACCCCGCGAGTACTCCCAGATCTCCAAGCCCAAGAAGACCGTCCAGCGCGCCTACGGTGGATCGCGATGTGGAGGCTGTGTCCGTGACCGCATCGTGCGGGCCTTCCTCATCGAGGAGCAGAAGATCGTCAAGAAGGTGTTGAAGGAGCAGGAGCAGGGTCAGAAGAAGAAGTAAACGCAACCAGAGATTTCTATCAACTGAAAGAATTTTGGGGGCTTTTCTGATGCGCGCGCGGAAGGTGTGGCAAGGGACTCTGAGGGGCTCGGTTCATTGTCTTGGGTGTTCATTAGGGCAAAAAGGGACTGCATGATACATCGGGGCTGGGCCAAAATGGCTGGTCTCCTGCTGTCTTAGGACTGCTACCTTCCTCTTGGTGGTTGAAATGAAACGAACATCAAGCTGGCGTGGACTGATTTGCTTTATCTATGGAGTAATTGTGTGTGACGGTTTTAGGGTGTCTATCTTCCAGCGCCACTCCTTAACGTGAGAGATTGTTCGATGAGTCCATGGCAATTAACTGCGGAATATCTCGTGCTCTTGGTATCTAGCTCCTAAATCACATCAATGGCGTCCTGGATGTTGCACGTACCTAGAATACTTTCCGCGGCCATATCGTCGACCTAACTCGATCATGACGTGCAGGACCCGAAAAAAATGTCAACCCCCGCGACATCTTTAATATCCATGGATTTGCGACTTTGCACGCTTGCACAAACACAACCACAACCAGCCATTCACCAAGTTCAACGACCGGCCGACTGTTTGACCACCCGCCGAAGCTCATAATGTCAGCGCGCAGCTTCATCCGTCACTGCAACGCCCCGCGCGCTCTGCGCCAAGCTCTTCACAGCGACTCCCTCTCCGCCTCAAGACGAGTTCTCGCAGCAATCAACCCGACACCCTCGCCCTGTACACACGCCGTGCCCTCCGCCCGCAGAGCTTTCCACGACGTACGCAGCCGGCGAAAGCGCCAGGAAGTCCCCGCGCATAACGGCCCGACAGACTTCAACGAGCTCGACGTGCTGGGCAACACGCCGGCGCCTTCGACATCGGTGGACGTGTGCATGTACGATGGGTTCGGGCTCAACAGCGGAGTCACGGTCACGGATGGCAATGGCGTGTTGCTCGTTGACGGGGAGGTGTTCAAGTGGCGGCCGTGGGAGGTGAAGGGGACTTTCACCCTTCTCAACCAGAAGGGGCAGGTCGAGCTTCCCACGGAGGCGTTTGCGCTGTTCGACCTGATATGGCCGCGACCAGGTGAGTTTCCACTACCATGCGGTTTTGACGCTTTTGTCTAACGTGTGTTTGACAGACCTCTTGATCATTGGGGTTGGTCCCCATCTTGCGCCGCTGAGCCCCGATACGAAGAGACGCATCTCGGACCTGGGAATGCGCGTTGATGTGCTGGATACGAGGAATGCCGCGAGCCAGTTCAACTTGCTGGCGACTGAGAGGGGCGTGTCGGATGTGGCGGCTGCGCTGATACCGATCGGGTGGAAGGAGGGCGTCGGGTGCGAGTAAGGGGGCCATAGGCGATGTCGAAGTGAGGAGCTTGGGGAAGCTTGTGTGATGAGGTCAAGTTGTGCTGTATGATGTTGTATTATTGGCATTGGTCGGCGTATATGATAGAGCGCTGTGTATAACATCAGTTGAAGTCTTCGAGGTCTAGGTGTCTGGATCAGGTTTTACTCCTAATGAAATGTGACATTTATCTGAATATTCCTCGTTATTAGATACTAAGATGCTTGTAGTTTTAGACGATTGATTCAAAACGGATTATTCTATTCCTCTTCTGCCCTTTCTCACAAAGTGAAAACTACACAACTAAAGAAACACAACACTTGGACACCTGGATGATCAAGATCTATGAAGAGGCTTGACTCTGACTTTTAGGTTGTTGTCACCCGATAGGACGTTCGAATTCCTACTGTGACTTAACATAGACATAATGCTGGGCTATTTCTCTGGCTTCTCATCTCTGATAGATAAGACAGTTTGAATCTTACGCATAAATCAGTGAGCATCTGTGACGAATTCCGACTTCTAGACCTGGGTGTTTACCCGAAACTCACCTGCCTTTGTATTTCGACACCTCGACCTTTGATATTCATTATTGTTCTCATGCATACAAGTATTTACTTAGACTATCTAATCATAAAGCTTTAGAACATGGATGGATACCTGCTCCAGCACCAGAATTCCCATCATCCAGGGTAGATCTTCTCGACCTACATAAGATAGGCCTCGTCTAAGCGTCCACACCCGTCCGAAGATTATCGCTGATTGGTACTTTGCCGCCTCCAATGACAGCGCCTCAACCGCCCCAGTGGAAGCACGATGACGATTGGTTGGCCACTCAGACAGTCAGACTCACTCATCCCTCGTCTCAGCCTCATGAACTTGCGGTTTCTGACGCGCTTCCCTATCAATTCGAGAGAGATTTACTAGACTCGGCGCCGCTCTCAGCAAACTCATCGGCAATCACCCTCCCCCTTGCGCCTCCCCCGTGGCTCCATTGCTTCGCTGTGTCGAGGGCGTCGTCCTGACCGCCTTCCGGGCAGTAATTGTTAAGGCGTGAGAAAGCCCGGCTGGCTCGCTCCATCAGGGTTGTGGCTTCCACAAGGCCTCAACCGATATGAGGCAGTGAAAGACGCTGCTTATCAACGTCTCACGACGCGTCTGCGCAATTGGGTTTTCGTTTCTCTTGATACCCCCCGTCGAACTCGGCTATTGTATATTTTCATAGACGAGACAGGGTTTGTTGGGCAGCAATCCTACGACGAGCTTGGGACTCACACAACGTCACTGTTATAAGTCATCACGGACTTTTTTCGCTCTTTTATCTTCAGCCAACCAACTCGGACTTTTGACCATTTCTCACCGTGGACCCCAGATATCTTTCGCCATGGCGGATCAGCCTCCGCTTTCACCTCCCGAAAGCTCATCTAACCAGTCTGCGCTTTCGGTTGACCCTCATCTCGCCGATCCCGCCCTCCTCAAAGACAACTCCGAGTTGAAAACTTACAGCACCAGCCGCTTCGAATACCCCGGCATCAGAATCTTCCATCGGCAACATGCAAAGGCTGCCGAGCTACCAAAGTCACCAGCGCCTCTCCCTCTGCTGGTGTTCCTCCACGGACTGGGCGGCTCAATCGCGCAGTTTCATCCGTTGCTGAGTAGTCTCATTGACTTGGCACCGTGTTTGGCCATTGACTACCCCGGCTGTGGCCGCTCGGACTTTTCTGTCACCTCCTGGGATGCGTACACCACCGAGGCACTGACGGAGCTTCTGGAAACTATCATCGAGGACTATCGAGATGCAGATGCTGGTCAGGGCGTTGTGCTCATCGGCCATAGTATGGGCACCGCCTTAGCAGCGCGTCTGGCAAACACCACAGCATCTCACACCACGTCCCTAGCAGAAAACGTCCTTGGGCTCGTCGCAATTTGCCCTGTTTCTCAGCCGCCGAGTGAGTCCACTGTCAGCTGGGTCAGGAAGGCTTTGTGGATTCCCGAGTGGGTGTTCAATCTATGGCGTGCTTGGGATGGACGGGGCGGACCAGAGAGCGCGAGTGTAAAGCGCTTTGTGGGCGAAGGCGCAGATGAGACAACACGACGATTGCAGTATCGTTTCAACAAGCAGAGTCAAAGTTCAGTATGGAGGCGTATGGTCAGTGGTGCGCTACCGGTGTACACTCATGGCAAAGCCAGTGGTGGACTCCCTGGCCTGGATGAGTGGGCAGCCCTGAACATCCCCGTTTACCTGATCGCGGGCGAGAAGGACCATGTCGTCTCCCCCAAAGAGATGGACAAGATTCTCGCAGTCTTGGACCCGAGGAGGCCACTATCAAAGTCCAATTTGACAGAGGAAACAGCGCAAGCCGTTGTCGACGCAGCGGCTCCAGTCAACTCCTCGTCACAGCCAGAGGACCATATCCCTCAAACCATCGACGACCTCCGCGACGAGGACTTCCAAAAACTCAAGCTCCCCACGGTAGAGACTCTCAACGACGACGGCCAGGACGATCCGTCAACCCCCAGCGAAACCACGGCCGATCTCCCCGCCCAGCCTCGACACCCGCGCAAGATGGTGCGCTCCATCGTCATGCCCTCACCCGCCACGCACGCGCTCCTCTATACGCCCTGCTCCGTCCGCGCCCTGGCCGGCCTCATCGCCGACTTCCTCGCCGTCGCCGTCACGGCCCGCCTTTCGCTCGCCTGGCAGCTGCAGTACCTCTCGCGCGAGGGCAAGTGGGACGTCAAGAACCTCAACAAGTGGAAGTCCGTCCACCCCGTCTCCGAACCCATCGGCCCGTCCGGCGCCCCCGTCTTCCGCGCCATGAAGACGCTTCGCGAGGCTGACGACGTTCACTGCCCCAACGAGTTCGTCGCCGCCTGGGCCGTCCGCATCAAGGACATTATCGACATCTCCAAGGACCAGCCCGTCTACGACCCCCGCGGCCTCGAGCGCGCGGGCGTCCACTATCACAAGTTCCCCACCGTGTCCAAGATACCCCCGCAGAACGACGAGATCGAGGCCTTCATCAAGCTCGTCGACGGCCTGCGCGCGCAGCAGAAGCAGCGCGCCGAGGAGGAAGAATGGGATCATCCCGACCAATGCGTCATCGGCGTCCACTGTCACTACGGCTTCAACCGCACGGGGTACTTCATCGTGTGCTATCTCGTCGAGCGGTGCGGGTTCGAGGTGCAGGAGGCCATCGAGGCATTTGCCAAGGCGCGTCCTAATGGCATTCGGCATTCCCACTTTTTGGATCGGCTTTACGTGCGGTATAATCTGGATGCGGCTCACGTTGGTGCTTAGATAGACGGTAAGACCGCTGTGGTTACATGGAGCCCGCTGTGAGCTCAATTAGAGAGAAAAGGACAATCGTTACGAGTTGGGTTTTCAGCGATGACGGATTGGCGTTTGGGATGGGTGGTCATAGACAGCGTGTTTATTGGATTTGGGACTGGGAATGGGTGGTAGCGTATATTCAACATAGCCTCTTAGTTTGGACAATGCTATAAATCCAATTTGATCTATCGCGTATCCTAAAACTCGTCATGATAGTCTTGACCTTGCCGTTGTACCCCAGATAGATGAAACAACTTGAATCCTTGTAAATGTATGCGCCATCGCCATGATAAGGAGAACCAGCGTCAGACCTCTTCCATGTGATATCTATGACCCCCTAGGTTCTGATCCAGTGCAGGAAAGTGCCCAGCCATAGCCCCAAGGCCAGGCTTATCCATCTTCTCCCTTAACTCCTCCGTGATCTTCTCGACATCGACATCCAGATACTCCCGCAGGAAGACGCCCACCTCGGTGTTCTCGACATTGCCGCGGATCTTTTCGGTGCCAGGCCCGCCGGAGCTGTAGATGTTGACGTCGACGGCTGAGTGGCCGTGGGTGCTCCAGCCGATGTGAGCGCGCAGGGAGATCATGGCGCTCATGGTGTTGAGGGCGTTCTCGGGGGAGTCGACAAGGAGGGTGAGCTCGAGATCCGAGGCGTTGGGGATTCCGAGGCCGGGGATGATGAGTTCCTCGTTAATCCACGTCTTGAGCTGGTCCTTGGTGGCGGAGGCGGTAGACCGCGAGGACAGATGGGCAATGAGTTTGACGGTGAGCCACTCAGCTGAGGCGGTTGCGTTGGCAAGCACCTTGGGGTACCAGTTGTAGACGGGCAAATGGCCGGGTTCTTGGAGGGCCGTCGCGAGGCCGCCGGTCTCGTGGTCGCTGGTGGCGACGAGGACCGTCTCCGTGTCGCTCTGGGCGATGAAGTCAACTACAGCCTTGAAAGTCTTGTCGTACTCGAGAACCTCGTTGACCTGGGCTGCCGGATCGTTGTAGTGACCGGCGTGGTCGATTCTACTCCCCTCGATCATGAGGAAGAAGCCCTTGTCGCTGTCGGCAGTGGCCTTCTCGAGCGCGCGAATGGCCGTCTTGGCCATCTCGCTGAGTGACGGGTACACGTCGTTGTGGTTCCGTCTGTCGATCTCAAAGGGAATGTCTGCAGAAGCAAAGAGGCCGAGTAGCGGGAGAGAGACCTTCTCGCCGAGTTCGAGAGCATCAAAGCCGGCTCGGTTGTCGGTGTAGGTCCAACCGTGCTTGTCTTGGGCGACCTGGGTGACGTCGATGTCGTCTGACCTGCAGCTCCCGCGGGTGCCGTTGGGGAGGAAGTGGCAACGGCCACCGCCAAGCATGAGATCAACTGTCCGTCCTAGGACGCCGTCTCCGATCTCCTGTAGCGCGATGTCGTCCTCTAGTTGCCTCAGCAGCACGTGGCTGGCGAAACAGGCGGGAGTTGCGTCGGTGATGTCCTGTAGCATATGTGTCAGTAATTTTGAATTTGGCACAATGTTGACTTCGTGAACTTACCGTCGTCACCACCAAGCCGGTGTGATACCCAGCCCTCTTGGCCGCCTCCAACACGGTTCCACACGGCTCGTAATCAGGCAATACAGCAATAGCTCCATTGTAGCTCTTCTTGCCGCACGCAAAGGCCGTGGCTCCAGCGGCACTGTCCGTCACCAGCGAGTTGCTTGATCGAGTGCGGCTCGAGCCCCAGAAGTGTTTATCGAGAGTTAACGTGTCGCCTTCGGGAAGGCCTTCGACGTGTTGACGGTAGTTGCGCGTGAGGGCAAGTGATGCGGGCCCCATGCCGTCCGAGACCATGAATACCAGGTTACGCTTCCCGGCGGGAGCATGGTGTCGCGGCGAAGTCTGCTGGTTGTGCTGTGCCCATACTGCAACGACGATGACGGCCGCGGTGGCGATGAGGGCCCAGACGAAGAAGGCGATCTCGCGAATGCGTGAGGCGCGGGTGGTCTTCTTATCAGCATCGTCGTCGAGGCCGTCGCGACTGGACAAGAGGGGGCTTGATTCGGACGCCTGTGTGAGGACATGTTAAGGTTGTATTCCGTAGCTAGACGTGAGATTCGTGAGGGTAATCACCATCTTACAAACTGACGTGCAGCGTCACTGATGGCGTTTTGAAGCTCTGTTGTTGATGGAGGGAAGCTCAAGTCGCCGGGTCGAGCTGTGACGTGGGGGGAGCTCTAATAGGCTTTTACAGGGCACATGCGGCTGCAGCGGCGCCGGACCCTCTTACCTACAGGCCACGCTGGAAAGGGGTTTAAGTGCTCCATGTGCCCCACCTCATTTGTTCAAGCCTGGAAGCACCTTGGAAACCGCCGAATAAGATTTAGGCACCTCAGCGATTAACCTGGTGACGTTGGGCAGCCTCACGTGCGGCTACAGTGCATAGATAATGGTCCACTCACGGCCACAGCTTTCTTTTCTCAACACCATCGATGCATCTCCAACTCGACCGGGCCAATCGCGTCTTCTGAGAAGAGACATGGGATTTGCTGTGCCAACACGGGTGACCATGGTAGATGCTGCTTGATCCTTACAAGCCCTTAAACTTTTCCGTCACATTACTTTCGTACTGGCTGCTGCCCATTACGTCTCCAAGATTAAGACAATGGGTCCATTACCAATTTTCCTTAAGGCAATCTGCCGACGCACACTAACAACGGCAGGGCATCGATCACTAACTTCCATACATGTAAACTGTCTCACTGTCTCAGTCTCAGCTGGACTTCTCCGAGCCTAGAACCCACCATATGGTGAGACCACGAAAGCTTCGAATTCAGCAATGGCATGGATGGCATAGCCACACGGCTCGCTTGTCTAACCCTCACACGAACCTCCGAGCCAAGCCAAACTGTCAACGCCGATAGAGCGGACGAGCTTTGATTATGATAAGACTACGAATTGTCATGTCGATAGAGTCGTCCCCGGACCACGTTGTCTTTCTGCAAGCTCCGACCTTGCGGAACATCCAAGTGGCTCTGTCCTAGCAAACTTGTACGTACAGGAGAGTCAGCCTGAGTGGACCGTCCTCCTGCAAGCCGATGAGACAGCCGAGATCATGGCGGCCTGCCTCGTGACAAGGCTTGTGGCACTATTATTTTCATCTTACACCGGGATGACAGCGTCGACCTTATTTCTGTACTATGAGCCCTCTCGTGCCAGATGCAAGTCGCATGTCGAGTCAAGGTCATGGATCTTGGTGACGTCGACTACGATGTCTACCTATTAACATTTGCGCAAAAATCTTTCGGATCGATGGCCTGACTCGCTTGGCAACAACAGTCTGGTTTGCACAGGTCACAGTCGGAGATATGGATTTGTGTGCTCAGTGCCATCGACTCATGGGTGACAAACTCGGCCCAGCCAGAGCCGGAGGCTAGGGAGCTGGGTACTGATGTGTATCCTCGCTACTGCATGGATCTGGATCTCATCCGCCGCCTAAAGCCTTTCGACTTAATAGTAGGAGAGTCTCCACAGCTGCCATCTCCCATTTTGTTCGACAGACGAGTTGGAAGGCATCGAGTGGACTCTAGCAGTCGGAATCAACACCTAGGTCATGTCGCCATGTGCGGCTATGTCCTCTTTCTCAACCTTTGCGGTTGCCATGGAGGGCTCCAATGCGATACAACTTGCTACATGGTTTTCGAGGAACTCAACCGAATCAACGACCCTGACGCTTGGCAACACGATACAACAAATGAGCTGCCCTTTTCCTTGCCTGATGCATGCGTACCTGGCTGGCACAATACGCGCATCGTTATGACATGGGGTTTCTGTTCTCCACAGTGGCTTTGGGACTGTCCCTCTATCACAACCCCGAATTATCCTTACATCCCGGCGCCGACTCAGGATGGTCCATCTTGAGAGAGCCAAATAACTAAGAGCGTGCGAGGTCGATGATGAAGAGCAGTTGGAAAGCCAAGGCGGGTAGATTTACGGATATGTCTTCCTTGCGGGCGATGAAGACTTGATGTGGAAGGGAGATTTGATTCATTTGATTACGTTGCATAGGTATGCTGGGAACTTGGATTAAGCGTAAAAAACTATATTAGTAAGGAAAGAAAGGAAACTTGTAGACGTAGGTAAGTTTATATGCTTCTCAGAAATTCAGTTTAGTATCTATCATAGTAGTCCACTTAGACTACTCTTTTATAGCCTCGCTTTAATTCGACTCCAAGTTAAGTGTTTTTGCCTGAAGAGAGCACCCTCGTAGTACTACGACCACTACGTCCAACATGAAACAGCGTACTAGTAGTATTTCGACTTGCTCGCAAACGCTTATGGAACGGAGCCAGCATAAACGCTATAACCATCTTTAATTTACCTGCTACACAAATGTCAAGGAGCTTTACCTTTTAAGCTTGTGTGATGCCGCCTGGAGACAACAGAGAGAAGCTCAAGCTCATGTCGTAGCCGTAGCCGCCAAGCCCCACGGACGACCTGCAGCTGGCCGCCAGCTGGCCGCGGTGATCAGCCAATCGACAGCAGGGGTGTCTGAACATTCCCCGCGTCGTCTCAGCTTTGCCAGACGATTGTTTGTTGATGCTCACACTGAAACGCGCACACTGAAACTATACATGTTCGGGCTACGACCCAAGATCCCAATGGCGGGTTGGCGATGCAGACTTTCAGAGAGACTCATCTGAGTCGCAGCCATTGTGGGCTTAGTGGCCGCAATGAACGGCCGCTCGACAAGGGCTGTAGCTTCGTACTCGGGCAGTTGAGGGCTCGAGTGAAACTCATCTCGAGGAGATGAAGGGGCATGGTTGAGCTCCTCATTCTAGCTGCATTGTTATTGAGCGCTTGGAAGACTTGAGGCGGTTGACAAAAGTTGATAGAAGATGGACGCTGTCGTTTCGATCGCGAAGAACGATGTCGTGCGATTGAGTCCTGTGTTCTGTATTGCTTCCGTCGTTTCTCTTCTCCAGCCCGTCGTTACTTCGCTCTTTCAACAGGTCTGCAGGTCAGCCTTTTCGTTTCATTCTTTTTATTGCCGTCTTCTCTTTTTTTTTTTTTAAACTTCAACTTCCTCGCCGTCATGTTTTCCCAGTTCCTTCTACTGGCGTTGTCGGTGGCAACTCTTACTTCATCAGAATCCATCCTCCGCAGAACGGTAACCCAACTCGACGGAGCAGCCTTCGAGGAAGCTCAGCAAAGGGACAGCACCGCTACACGAGCATTTGCAAACGTCAAGATCAAGACCTCTACGGGGAAATGTCTCTTCGTTGACAAGCTCTCAGGCGACTTCCGCGCCAACCTCACCCCAGTCCAGATTGCCGACTGTGACAGTACAGACGGCCAGGGTTGGGACATCATCACCGCAGGGAAACACAACGACCAAGAGGGGCAGATGCTGGTTGTCAACACGTTGACGCAAGCTTGCCTCAATTTCGATCCAAGACGACCAGCGGGAAACCAGGTCCTCTTGTTTTCCTGTGGAGGACGCGCTGATGGTGGCGGTGATGTTACTAACTCACAGCTCTTTGCCGATGCAAAGTCTGAGACTCAGAGTCTGACACCGCAGAACGGAGATGGACTTTGCTTAACTAGTAGCGGTGGTAAGGTGATTGATGTCGTGTCTTGTGATGGTGGTGCAGATGATCAGAAGTTTACCTTTGGCAACGTCGCAAATAGTAACAGGCCAACACAAGCCTCGGTGGCGACCAGCAACCTTGGAACTTCAACTGCTCCATCGTCAACGGGAAGTTCAAGCAAGTGTTCTGGTAGAATCATAACAGTTACGAACTACAATACAGTTACCGCATCATCTGCCATGACAAGGAGTCTCGAAAGCACTGCATCTGGCACCGGATTAGCATCAGACGAAAGCACTTCAGCTACAACCATCACCGCCTCAGACATCCCATCCTCGAATCCCACAACGCCAATCCCCGTCTCCCGCGCCGGAGGAACCCTCAACCCATCCGCAGCAGCTGAAGCAAACGAGTTTGACGCCACGGCCACACGCGTCATCGAGAGTGCCAATATCAGAGCCCCGGACGGACGATGTCTCCTAGTCGATCCCACAGCCGGAGACTTTCGCCAGAATCTCATCCCCGTACAGCTAGTCGCGTGCGGAGAGGACGCGAACCAGAAGTTTGACGTCGTCACCAAGGGAAAGCACAACGATGGCAAGGCGGGCGAGGCGTTGATCGTTAGTGTGTTGACGGATGGGTGTTTGAGCTTTGATGCGAGGAGGTCGGCGGGGGACACGGTGACGATGTTTTCGTGTGGAGGTCGAGCTGCTGGCGGTGAGTTGTGATAATGGTGAAGTATAGTGCGGTGATGCTAATTCTGGATGATAGATGGACAGACGGATAGTGCGCAGTTGTATCCTTTCAATGGTACGAATAGCATTCTGCTCGCTCCGGCGTCGGGGAATGGTGTTGTGTGTCTGGTCGCAAATGGGGAGAGGTTGGAGTCGGCTGCTTGTGCAAAGGACAACAGTCAAGTGTTTGAGATAGTGGAAGTACTATGATGATATCAAAGAAGGAACAAAAGTGAGCTATCAGTCGTTATATTCTTGTATACTGTATGTTTGGATGGCCCTCTGCGCCGTTCTCGTGTAAGGCTTCAGATGACTATCAACCAACCAATCTCATAAGCTTTTCTCCTCTTGCCTTTAAGAGTGACGACTAACATGCCACTCCTAGGCTCCAACTGTTCAAGATGTTGCCCGAAGGACCTTTTCGATTTTAAGGAGAATACTAATTTTCACTATACTCTTCGAATATACCAAAGTATTCGGAAGATAAAGTCTCGCGATCTAGACCGAAGCATGTAAAAACAAGCCTTAAGGCTTACCCTAGCCGTTGAACCACCATGTCTTGAAATGTAAATGCGTTTCTGTGATTGGTGAAGCCAGCCGTCCCGCAACGTCATGGCCTCGGGGGAAATCGTCGATCGCGACCTTAGCATGGTACCAAAGGTCAATTCGGCAATTGATGCCGTAAAAATTGAACCTTGTGTTCATGCCTTATGATCTTACGATAGTCGAATTTCTTGCACTGTTCATACATGGATGTGCTGGCATCCTGCTCGCTTACGGTCCGTGGCCCTTCAATCTGCGGCTGACTTCATCCCCTACGCGCAGCGCAACGAGTGAAACACCAAAAACTTGTTGGGCACGATACGCTTCCTTCCATTGCCAACTGGCATCGTATCAACCTGGGGGGAGCTGCATCCAGCTACTCAGCGACTTCGAATGATTGATACCTTTGTCAAGCGACAACGCTCGCGCCAGCGATCCCGAAACGAGGAGGACGACATCGCGGAAGAGACCATGGCTCACAACGAGGATGAGGTCCCTCGCCCATCATCCCAGTCCCCCGCCACGGCGTCGGGCAACGACGAGACAAGCACGAGGCCTCACGTCCGCTATAACCTCTCCGTCGACACGAGCAACAAGCCTCCGTCTCGCGACGAGCCACGCGCCTCTCCACGACGCCTCCCGCGATCCGATACCGAGGCCCGCCGCGAAATGAACTTCTCCCCGATCCTACGCCGGCAACCACGCGCGCGCAGACCTTTATGACCGTCGACGACTACGATGAGTTCGATACTGCCTTCAGCGCTCGCCCCGGCTGGCAGCCCGGCTCTGAGCCTGGCTACGACCCCATGCTGCCCGACGGCGGCCACGCCTCGGTGCCCACGCTCAGCGCCCCCTGCGAAATCACTGTCATCGACTTTTCGCAAGACAACATGGTCAAGCGCCACTTCGACAACGAGACCTTTGTCAATTTCATCGAGGGGCCCAAGGAGTCGTGGGCAAAGTGCCGCTGGATCAACATCAACGGGCTTAGCTGGGATGTCATCCAGGCCGTGGGAAACAAGAAGGGGCTGCATAAGTTGGCCCTGGAGGATTTAATGAACATTAGAAACAGAACTAAAGCCGACTGGTATCCAAACCACGCCTTCATCGTCATGACCTTGCAGAAGCTCGTTCATATGGTTGACGACGACAACTCTTCCTCCGACTCTGAAAGTACCGCGTCTAAGAAATCGCTACGCACCATGGCAAACAATGTCAAAAACTTCTGGAATGGCCGAAGACCACCTGGCGATCTGGAAAAAGAGATGATGGGCGACAAGCACCCTAACAAGACGAACCTCGGCGCCGAGCTTCATGAGACCGCCATTCTCCGAACCCTGCAGCAGTATCACGCTTCTGGCAACGAGGCCCGCACCGAGTACATGGAGCGGCACTCCTCGCTGGCGCCGTACAAAATGGCCGTCTCAGCGGAGCAGGTCTCCATCTTTCTCACCTCGGACAACACGGTCATCTCCTTCTTCGAGGTCTCGGCCGGCGATGTCGAGCGGCCCATTGTCACGCGTCTCAGCACTCCGGGCACGATCCTGCGGGAATCCAACGACGCGTCTCTGCTTGTCCAAGCCATCATCGATGCCATTATCGATTTAGCAATCCCGCTCACGGCCGTGTATACGGACATCATCAGCGACTTAGAGCTCGACGTCCTGACCTCGCCCAGCATGAATCAGAGTCGCAGCTTGTACATCTGTATTAGCGAGATCAACAAGATGCTCAGCTTCCTCAACCCCATCGACAACCTGGTTAATGTCCTGCGCGACCATAAGACGTACCTCACCCACGAGCAGGCCCTGCTGGAACTGGAGAACCCGGGGTCGGGCGTTATTGTTACGCCCATGACGCACACGTATCTCGGCGACGTGCTGGATCACTGCATCATCATAACGGAGGCGATGCAGCAGCTAAAGCAGTCGAGCGACAACCTTATCAATCTCATCTTCAACACCCTCTCGGCCAACCAGAACGAGTCGATGAAGCAGCTAACCATTGTCACCATCATCTTCCTCCCCTTGACTTTTATCACCGGCTACTTTGGCCAAAACATAAAAGACTTCCCGGACCTGGACCACGGGATATGGTATTTGTAAGTTATTATGCTGTCTTGTCTCAAGATTATACCTCAATTTGGATTAACGGTTCATGTTTAGCTGGGCGTGTGCCGTGCCGACGGTTTTTGCGACTATTTTCTTCCTCATGCGAGAAATGATCTGGCACTGGCTGGTGCGGCTGGTCCGGAAGAAGCAAATTGGGTCGATGAGGAAGAAGAAGCGCGCTCGCAAGCTTTAGGATGGGTTGCGAAGGCGTGAGCTTTAGGATATGAGATGATATTGCGGCTGTATTAGTGTAATGGTGATACCCTTGGCGTTGGATTATATGTAGATAGATACCTGCTTGGTATGCTGTGGTCTTGAAATGACCTGCTATAGGGAAACTTGTAGATGAAATTGGGACTTGTTAACTTGGTTGTAGTGTAGTCTGTATCCCCTTTAAAAGGTATGATGTTCACGGGTTGCTCACATTACGTGGAAAGAAGGTAAGTCACTGCCAAGCTATCACGGCGATCGAAACTGTAACCCGAGCCATGCCTTGTACTTGTGTCTAATCTATTGCTATATGTATCGATAACTTCTCAGGACATTTCCTACCTAGCTGTCTATCCAAGTCTAGTTCTCAAATGACACCTCAACTTTCATAAGTCTCATCACTGCTCGTCGTGCTAGCCTCCGAGCTGAGATCGCTCTTATAGTCAATCCCTGGATCAGGCATCAACAGGCCCTGCTCGTCGATATTCTTCGCCGGCAGCGAGCCGCCTTCCTTGTACTCTTTAACAACATCGTTCCAGTAGTGGCTGATGGCGTTGTTGAGCATTGGAGTTATCAGAAGTTTCCACTGGTCTTCCTCTTCAAGCTGTTGCCGCAAGACGACGTTCTGCTCAAGTATAGTGATATGTTCCTTGAATTGAGCGGCGCTTTGCGTCACGGCAAGGCCGAACATCATGCCGAGTCGCTGTATCCAGTAGTGGTAGTTCTTGTTATTGGGATGCCAGACAGAATAGCGGAACAGCATGGTTGGGCAGGACTGCTTGAGATGCTCGTCAATCTTTATGGCAGAGTCGCTGCCGGGACACGAGATGAGGTTGTTAAGCTCTTCAAGGGTCTTCGTACCCCAGATGAGCTGGATCTTTTCTTGAGTTTCCGCACCGTGTAAGTCAGGGATGTGCTCGTCCATGATCTTCGCTTCCGAGGGCCCGGAAGGTCGCGTTTTCTTGAGAGTCGCGGCTCGAGCGGCTGGTGCTCGTAGCTTATCAGACCCTCCCTTGGGGAATTCTGTAGCGATTTTGGCAAGGTTGGAAGACTGCGTGATAGGCCTGGGGAGTTTGACGTCGGGGCGGAGTTTCAGAAACAAATTTGGCTCCAGCAGCCAGCACATAGTCAGCATCTTCTTCGCATGCTGGAGATCGAAGGCGCCGTCTCGCTTACGGAAACGAATGCGAGTCTCGCAAGTTGAGTTAGAGTGCATCTTCACGCCAGCGCGGAGCACTCCCAAGGCGTTGTCTACCTCTTTAAACTTGTCGCCGGGATGAGGAATCTTGAGCTCTTCGTCACTAGACGAGTCGAACCTTTCTTCTGCGGGTCGGCCAACGACATCAGGGTAGACATACTTTTGCTGTCTAAAGGGGCAGTAGAGCTTGACGCCAACCCAGTCGTACTCTTCAGGACTGCCTTTGCGAGCAACGGCGTTTGGCGCAGGTGTAAAGACCCAGTTGAGCATGTGTGGGCTAACGTCGTCCGTTCTCCCTCCCATGTCTGTGATCTGGGTGAAGTCGAAGCGCTGATCTACTTCTGAAGGAACCGTGTCCCGATAGCCAATGCCGTTGAAGATAGACTCAGTAGGCTTTCTCCCGGTCGTGAAATGCGCATGCTCAAGTACTTTGGCGCAGTACTTGACGCATGCAAGTGTAGGGTTGGGTTCATCGTGGGGACAGGCCCAGCGGACGTGCGTACCCTCTTCCGGGAGGTATTCCTTGCCGGGCTTCTCCTTGGCAACTAGGAAATCGAACTCTAAGTGATACTCGATTGGTTCAGTTACAATACGTGGGCGAAGTTGATGATGCTCGCTTGGTTCGGTTATAGTGCGTAGGCGAGGTTGATACATGTTGGGCGTACAGGTTCGTATTGGACGAGCGGTTTGTTAGTTGTAGTTGGTGGTGATATCTTTGATGTTGAGGTGTTGCGGTTTCTGTTGGATTGTTTGACCTCCATTTTTACCGGTGTGGTGAAGTGAATATATATGAGATATGTTGTCTATGTTCGAAATCACATAACGACCTGCGCGGAGGTACGATAAAGCTGCGAACAAAGCACTCCTGCGGTCATAGACCGAGGATCGTGAGTAACTTACAAGAACGAACATTGGGTATAGAAGGCTGATCGTGAAACAATGACCTGTAAGAGAATGCAACACGGAACAGTGAAGAAAGGAGTTCAAAGACACAGTCAGGTCTTGGAGGTTCGTAACCTGTTCTAGTGATTAGTTAGAAGGTTTGCAAACTTGTGCGGTGGCTTCGTTCTGGCTAAGTCAGTTCCATCTTTGTATGATGTGGCAGTGGTAGTCGCTATGTTAACCCCCCGAGACACCACATGGAATGGATATTCAGACACACTATAAAGGGTTGTACTTCGAGGCTCGACGATAGATTCCATTGGATAATGTCTGTACCATCGATTCGAGGAAGGGAGTCTGCCATGAGGCATGATTGACGAGACTCTCTGAAACATGTGGTTACTCAAGTACAATGATGGCCAAGGTTAGCCGCCTGGTGATGCATGCTTTATTGATGCGGTACCGATTGGCGGTTCGGCGTCGTGCAACTATACCTTGAATAAGTTCACGCAAACAAAAGATATCGAAAGATAAAGCGATAGTTGTACATCGTGATTCGTTCTCAAATTCCGTGTTGTGGTCCGCTGGTCCTGGCCCCGGGCCTCCAAGTCGATACCAGGCACCTCTGTTTCAAACAACATATGACTTCGAAAATGATCGTAAAATAGCGGGAACGCAACTGACTGGTGAACATGGTACTGTTCTCGTGCTCTACGCGAAAGGGACTGGCGCAGCCGATTTGTGAGTGACAATGTACCTGGCGGCACCATATCTGGGACGCCGTCGCTTCTTGTATGGTTTCTTTAACAGACTGTAAAGTTGCATTGTGGTGGAAAGAACAAAGCCGCGAATTCGTATTACTTTAAGAATTATTCTGGAAGAAAAGAGAGTACCAGCGGTTCATGAAAGCTTGCCTGGCCTGGTGTTCTTGGTCCGAGATGTTCTATTTGAAAATCTATTGCTGACCTTCGCAAGCTTCGCAGGAATCGGAACGACAGAATGTTGTTCCCATGACATTCAGCAATGTTTCCGTGCATTGGCAGCATAGAGACTTGCTTCTTGTCTCGAATGAGATTCAGACCAGCTAGGTACGATTGTACGCATACGTCCATGGATCTGATCCAGTTCAAACAACGGTCGCTTGGTGACTTGCGTAGCACGTTGTGATGTCATTCTGAAAATAACCAAGAGGTCATTTAAGTGGAGAGAAATAGTTCATAGCGATCGGCTTTGTGGAAGAGGATACGCACTCTGAGTTGATGGGAAGCTTGTACTATATCATTTATATGTAAGACTCCAAGATGTTGGATTTCATGGATGTTTGAGGTCACGATGTTGACATTACAGCGATAGGTGTTACGTAATACAGCTGGAGGCACCACTGGAAGCTCAGACCCGCCATCTTCTCGCCTTCAGGCAGCAGCACCCCTTAAGGTAAGGTAGCCCATCTACATTCACGCAACGACATTCAAGCTTACGATGGATTAATCGGAAAGACATAAAATAAGTTGCGCGGCATCTTCTTGATTGCTGAGCTCGTAAACTTCATTTTTGCGTCTCACCACGAACATCCCCAACTCACCTTGGCGCATCCATCACTAGGGCTTTAACTTGTACCAATACACAATGACCCAGAAAGGAGTACGAAAGCCTCCCAACGAGGACGCAAAGAGGGAAGATGGCATGCAATACGGCTCTGTAGGGATGACGAATGAAGAATTGGACGAGAAGTGAGCTTCGACGGCCTGCGCATTGGCCTCTAACGTGCTGATGATATCAAGATACCCCAACCGTCCTAAGAACCACTCCAAGACCTTTATCTTTTCTCAGCTATTCCGGGAGTTATTCAACCCATTGAACGAGAACAAAAAGCAACCCACCGGCGGGGGTGGCCCTAAAAAGGGATTCCGAGGAGCGAACAAGCCCTCGCCACATGAGCAACGTCGCCACATAATCGACAGATTCATTATTCGATGGCGCAAAGAGGTCGGACATGATTTCTACCCTGCTCTCAGACTGATTCTTCCGGACAAGGATCGTGATCGGGGAGTTTACGGCCTCAAAGAGAATGCGATTGGAAAGCTGCTGGTCAAGCTGATGAAGATTGACAAGAACTCAGAAGATGGTTACAACCTCCTTCACTGGAAGCTCCCTGGCCAAACCGCTGCGTCTCGTTTGGCGGGCGACTTTGCCGGTCGATGTTTTGAGGTCATCTCAAAACGGCCGATGAGGACTGACTTTGGCGACATGACCATTGCCGAGGCTAATGAGCAACTGGACAAGCTCGCTGCTTCATCCGGAGAGACCGAGAATCTTCGTGTTTTCGAGATATTCTATAATCGTATGAACGCGGAAGAGCTGATGTGGCTGATTCGAATCGTCTTGAAGCAAATGAAAGTAGGCGCTTCCGAGAAAACATTCCTAGACCTGTGGCACCCAGATGGCGAGGCCCTTTTCAGTGTATCATCCAGCTTACGGCGGGTTTGCTGGGAGCTTTACGACCCCGAGACCAGACTACAGCAGGAAGAAGCTGGCATTGCCTTGATGCAGTGCTTTCAACCGCAACTCGCCCAATTCCAGATGCCCGCTTCATTTCAAAAAATGATTGAATTACTTCGTCCGACCGAGCAAGACCCCGAATTCTGGATCGAGGAGAAATTGGATGGCGAGCGCATGCAGATGCACATGGTTCCGGACCCAGACACGCCTGGTGGAAGGAGATTCTGCTTCTGGTCAAGAAAGGCCAAGGATTACACGTACTTGTACGGCAACGGGCTGCAAGACGAAAATTCAAGTCTAACGCGACATTTGAAGAGCTGTTTCGCCCCTGGAGTTCGGAACCTGATTCTGGATGGGGAGATGATTACTTGGGATATGGAAGTCGACAAGATTGTGCCTTTCGGTACGCTCAAGACGGCGGCGATTGCGGAGCAGCAAAACAAATCCAACTCGGACGCTGCCGGCCATCGTCCGTTGTTTCGGGTTTTCGACATTCTTTACCTCAACGACAAGCAGCTGACTCAGTATACTCTGCGAGATCGGCATCAGGCTTTGGTGAAGACTATAAAGCCGGTCCACAGACGCTTGGAGATTCATACCCATGCGAGTGCTACCACTGCGGATGCGATTGAGCCGCTACTCCGGGAAGTCGTGGCGAATGCCTCAGAAGGCCTCGTTCTCAAGAATCCTCGCTCAGCATATCGACTCAACAGCCGAAACGATGATTGGCTCAAGGTTAAACCAGAGTACATGTCTGAGTTTGGCGAGTCCCTCGACTGTGTTATTATTGGCGGCTACTACGGCTCAGGTAAGAGAGGCGGAATGCTCTCAAGTTACATGTGTGGTCTGCGTGTCACTCAGAACCATATCCAAGCTGGCGCCAACCCGGAAAAGTGCTTCAGCTTCTTCAAAGTTGGAGGTGGCTTCCGCGTCGAGGATTATGCAGAGATTCGACATCGAACAGAAGGCAAGTGGATCGAATGGGACCAGAAGAATCCGCCATCTGAGTATATCGAGCTCGGCGGTGGAGAGGCCAAGCAATACGAAAAGCCCGACGTATGGATCCGACCGAAAGACTCAATCGTCGTTTCTGTAAAAGCAGCTAGTGTTGGTCCTTCAGAGCAGTTTGCTCGAGGGTTCACACTACGGTTTCCACGATTTCGCCGCTTGCGACTGGACCGCAGCTGGGATACGGCCTTATCGTTGGAGGAGTTTCAAGACTTGAAGCAGCGGGTTGAGGAAGAATCAAAGGAAAAAGCGATGACTATGGAGGACCGAAAACGACGAAACCCGAAGAGGATAAAGAGAGAACTCGTCATTGCCGGAGAGGACACGGCACCGGCTGAATTTAAAGGAGAGAAGACGAAGGTCTTTGCAGGTCTGGAGTTTTGCGTTCTTTCGGAATCGGTCAAGCCGTACAAACATACAAAGACCCAGCTGGAGACGATCATCAAGGAGAATGGCGGCACAGTTTCACAGCGAGCCGCGCCAGGCACGAATATGGTTCTCGTCGCAGACAAAAAGGTTGTCAAGGTCGCCAGTCTCATTAAGGGTGGAGACGTCAACATCATTCGACCCCGGTGGCTGAAGGATTGTTTGGAGCCAGAGAACGGCGACTTTCTGCTTCCTTTTGAGGAGACACACTTGTTTCATGCCACCGAAGAGCTAAAGTTCGCGGCGCAGCAAAATTCAGACCAGTACGGTGACAGCTACGCAAGGAATGCCACAATCGAGGAGCTTAAGGAAATCATGCATGACATGCCGAAGATTGAGGATGGCGAGCCTTTCAGCAAGGAGGAGTTTCTACGACAACTCGGGGAACACGGCAAAGACCTGGAGCATTTGAGGGGCTTCATGTTCCAGCGTTGTGTGGTTCTAATTCACCCTGTGGATGCCAGTGACGATACTATAAACAGAATGAGGCGCTATGTACGATGCGGCGGAGGAGCTTGTTCCGACGATCCAACTGATTCATCGATAACGCATATCGCGATCGTGGGCAATGATCCGATGCAGGTTGGGGAGGCGGCTGACATGGTGCGTAAAGAGCTCAGCTCGAGGCGTAAGTTGCCGCGGGTTGTGAATGGTGATTGGATCAACGAATGTTGGAAAGAATCTACGCTGCTCGACGAGGAGCAGTATGCGATACCATAATGTACAGATACGACATGGTGGGGTTAAGTTTGAATATCTTTGTCTTATTACTTTGTTCTAAGAAAGCATACTCGCAAATGCATACTGAACGCCAACCGCGAGTGCTACTTATTTCTCACCGACAGACAATCTAAAAGCCAAAGGTAAAGTAGACCCTACTTGCCGATAGTCAAGAATAGCCTATCTCCGACATCGCCCAATCCAGGCTTCAGCATGCCACCCTGGGTCATCTCCTTATCGACACCGGCGAGCCAAACTTCGACACCCTCGGGCCACTCTCCAGCAGCCTTCCTGACACCCTCCTCGGCGCCAATAACAGACAACACAATGATGCGCTTCGCACCCCATTCGCGAAGCGTTTGGATGGCCGCGGCGCAGGTGCCGCCAGTAGCGATGACCGGATCGACGAGAATCGCAAGGCTGCTAGCGCTGCGGGCCGGGTCGTTTTGATCGGGGATATGGTGCGGAAGGTTGTTGTAGTACTCCACGGGGTCGAGAGTTGACGGTTCGCGATACATGCCTAGGTGGTGAACGGGAACTTGGATGGGGAGGATGGTTTGTACGGCTGGAAGTCATGTCAGCAAGCTGTATGTTGCGAGATGCAAGGATCGCTGACCTTCGACCATGCCGAGACCGGATCGCAGGATAGGTACTAAGCATAGGGTACTGGGCTGGGCTGTCGTTGTTGTGAATTCGAAGCCCAGGGGAGTTTCGTCCTGTGTGGTCGTTAGTTTATCTATCACAAGGCTGACGCATCCATGGATGCCAACCATTAGCAACACTAACTTTGGGTCCTTCGATGCTTGTAATGGCGGTAGCCAGCGCCTCGCACGAGACAATAAGTGAGATCTCGTGGATCAGCGCCTTGACCTCCCTCGCGCTCACCGTCCTAGACCGCAGCTGGCTGAGCTTGGCCTTGAGGCACGGGTGGTTGGACACATGGACGTTGGAAGGTAGCGAAGAAGCCATGTCGAACAAGCTAGACTCTAGGACTAGGAAGCTAAGTGAAGGTCGAACAATCTGACGGGAAATCTATTGCAGTGAGGGACGGTGAAGCATCAGAGGAGCGATGCTGGGACGGGGCCAAGGAGAGAGAGGAGAGAAGAGAGAGGAGAAGAGAAGAGAGAAAGGTCTAAAGAAGGACTGGGAATGGAAGTGGAAGCGGAAGCGGTTACAGCGGGCCTGATCTACAGCGGGCGACGACGCGGGCGGGAGCAGGTGGGGCAGGTGGGGCGCGGATCGGAGAGGGGCAGCCGATAAGATAAGAGCTTCGGAGCTCCCCGCTGTTGCAGCCCAACGATGTCGTTTTTCTTCCGAGCGTGATGATATGTACCATGACTCAATTCTGGGCGTTTATTCTTTCTGTGTTATTGTTCGAGACTAGTGTTATTGCTGTTACTAGATGCTCAAGCCAAAAGAACCCACGCTGCTGTTCACTTTCACATCCAATTTCATGTCTTGTCGTTGTCTTCCCCAGAGTGACCCCGCTGGCCAGCGGCTTATCGCCCTAACCCCCCTAGGTAGTCCCCTGTACTCCACAAGTCCGCATTTGGAGCCCCACATGACGGCCTTGGCGGCTGAATCTCGGAAAGTTTACAGTGACAGCTAATTTTAAACCTTCCTTTTAGAGTCCTTCATTGCTTCTCGAACCCTTCTCCTCTTCTCTGAATCAATCATGAGGCTTCTGCTACAAACGGATCGCGCGAGCAAGAAAGGGGACGTGGGTTGAAGCGACTGACCATCGATTACGGACGCAGGCGAAATATCCCCTCGGACTTCGCCCAACGAAGAGTGTCACAACATACGCCCGGTGGACGACAAAGGCATCGGCTCCGCGAGAATGGCACCCGAAGCTCAATCCGGTGGATACGACGCCCCCAGGTCATACGAGAACATAGATGATGCCCCCGTTTACGACACCCCCGTTGATGATGCCCCCGCCGAATCATCCATCGACAGAACTGCGAAGCCCAAACCCCCAATACACAGCTCGCAGGGTCATGGCCTTAAATCAGCAACGCCTTCCGTCGGCGAAGGCATATTTCGTGGCCAGTCTTCCGACGAAGAGACTAGCTACTCGGTGCCAGATGACTACGCCAATCTCGACGAGGTCGCAGCCCCAGCTCCTGTTGAAAACCCTCAGGAGAGTTCAGTGTACAGCCATGCAAGCCTGGACGCGTCGCGAAGCCGCGAACAACGGAGGCACCGCCCGGCCCAAGCAACGAATACAACGGGTGTAAAGGTATCGAGACTGGCGACAGAACTATACACTATTTCATACTTGATTCTCTTTGCCATACTCGGCACGCTGGCGCGTCTGGGTCTAACGGCATTGACCAAATACCCCGGAAGTCCTGTTATTTTCAACACTGTCTGGGCAAACTTTACTGGCAGTCTTGTCATGGGGTTTCTGTCTGAGGATCGTATGCTATTCCGGCACGAATGGGGCACTCCAACCTATCACCAACAGATTGAGCGTGCAAAGCAGAGGAGCCGTGACGAAGAGAATGGCTCAGGATCTGGATCGAAGGAACCCACGGTAGACCTTGCTATAGCCAAGAAAAAGCATTTGTCAACCAAGAAGACTATCCCCCTATACATCGGGTTGGCTACGGGCTTCTGCGGCAGTCTCACTACTTTTTCCAGCTTCACGAAGGACGTCTTTCTGGCCTTGTCGAACGAGATGACCACACCAGGCGTCACGGGTACGCCAACGGGTCGAAATGGTGGATACGATTTCATGGCAATGCTCGCGGTCATTATCACAACGGTGTCACTCTCCTTGTCTGGGCTGTTTGCTGGCGCGCACTTGGCAATTGCCCTGGAACGACTAACACCATCGATCCCCTTCCCAATCACTCGAAGGATCCTCGACCCCTTGGCTGTGTTTGTCGGCTGGGGCTGCTGGATCGGAGCCGTATTTCTTGCCATCTTTCCACCGCATTCCTCATGGCGTGGCGAGGTAGTTTTCGCCATCGTTTTCGCACCTCTCGGTTGCTTGATACGCTTTTACATCTCACTACATCTAAACTCAAGATTTGCATCTTTCCCGCTAGGCACCTTTACAGCAAACATGATGGGTACCATGACATTAGGCATGGCATGGGACATTGCGCATGTTCCAATTGGTGGCGCAGTTGGCTGCCAGGTGCTCCAGGGTATCGAAGATGGGTTTTGTGGCTGTTTGACTACCATCTCGACGTGGGTGGCCGAGTTGAGCAGTTTGCGGCGGCGGAGTGCGTGGATATACGGGTTGGCGAGTATTGTCGTCTCTTTTGTGCTGATGCTTGCTATCATGGGCGGTTTGAGATGGAGTGATGGGTACAGTGAACTTCTTTGTCTACCATGAGGCTATATCAAAGATTCGTGCTATATCTTCTGAGTTGTTGCGGGATTCCATGAGTAAGGCTGCTCGGGTTAGCAAGGCGATTCTTGAGGTTGGCCAAGAGGTTGGCCAAGAGGTTGGCCAGGAGGTTTGGGGTTCGCCTTCCAACCTCAGGTTGCTGAAGTTACCTGAGGGGGGCTGGACTCAACGTCTCGAGCACTTGCCGAGATGTTCTCAATAGGTTTGCAAGAGAGACAATGAGTCCTTCCGGGGCAAAAAGGATGGGGAGTGGCCAAGAGCCATCCACGTGCCTGGCGGCTATGCAGCGGTGTGCACTTGGATCCTCCTCAGCAGCAAATTTACCCTTCTCAATAACTCAGGCTCTTTCATTGTATCAACATCGTTGTTATACAGACCCTGATCTAGGGCAAAGACAATCACCATGGGGCAAAGTGCCTCTAACGCTCGAAATCGGATTCGGACAGAGGAAGAGGCCATGCTACATAGTCCAGACAGCTTCTCGTCAGCGGAAGACAACCCAGCCAAGGAAAAGATGATCCCGCCCTACGCCGTGGGATCAAGCCATTCATTCGCGTGTGCTGCAGTGTGTAGGCTGGTCAATATAACCAAACCGGTGTGCGCGGCTAGAGAAAGCCACGCACGACCTTGCACCAAAAGTCCGAAACTCTTCTGTCAAGATTGCCTTCTTCAAGCTGTATGTATTTGGCCTACTGTGTCAGGCTCATTTCCTAGCCCTCATGAATTTTACTAACGGACCAAGTACTGCAGCGAAGAATGCCGAGCATCGGACGCCAAGTTCCACAATCAGATTTGTCCGCCAGAGTACCCAACTGCTCTGTGCGACGACGAAGAAGCAACAGAAGACTTTTACGCGTCGGATGATTTGGCCAATTATCCTTCATACTGGGGTCTCTATGGTGCGGCGGACGTGTTGAACTTGGAGCGGAATGAGGGCAAGCACTTCGATGGCCGACTCAACCTACTTTTTCTGGGTCAGTAGTTCTGCCATCTTGAAGGGCTATGGTATACTGACTTTGACTGACTTTGCTAGAAAACGGTCTTCGTCATTTTATCAAAACTATAGCCCTAGTGCCGGACACAGCTTCTCCCGAGATACATGCAACTCTGGCGGCAAAGGCCATGTGGGATAATGCTCGTGTTATCGTCGTCCTTCTTCTTCTAACCGACGACACCCACTGGCCCCGGCTCAACGCAGAGGCAGCAGTGCACTTCTGGTACTCATCGATGATTCCCCAAGCTATTTATGACTATGTTGCGCACATTGTTACTGCAGCTTATCTAAGCGTCACCGAAGAAGTGCAACATCGGGCGGACTTGGCTGACGAAGAAGACATGTTGGACATTCGCATCCCGCGAGGAAAGAGCACTTTGGTACTTTCGATGAGAGTTTACACCTGGGTCAATTTGACGAAATGCTTCAACAGGTGTGATCCTGCCCCCTGGGACGCCTCGTGGAGGCAGAGAATGCGAGACGTCCATCAGAATGCGGAGCCTGTACAGCGGGCGTTTCTTCGCATGAAACTTTCGAGAGCAGCCGGTTGCAGCCGCTGGTCAAATGATGGCATCATGTTGCCCTTTGGACAGCACCGCGAAAGCTACGGAGTCCCCAACCCGTAAGTGATCTTGGAAGCTGGGGGGGCGCGGGAAGACTAACGGTCTGTAGTTTATTCTACAACAACCTTCCATACCCCAAAGGAGCAGGCCGCGAGCCGCTCGCAGAATGGGACATGGCAGATATCCTGGCTCGCGAACAGTCCGACCCGGGCGAAGCTCCCGACGATTTATACGGCAAAATGTTCTACTTGGTGCGAACTGAGTGCGAGATGTTTCACGCGCGGTGGGCCAAGCTCAAAACGACTATACGGATCCTGGAAGAGGACCTGGATGGGACTATATCGAGCTGTGCCAAGTCCGGCGAACTGTTCGATCGCATCGAAGTAAGTTCAAGGGTCTTTGTTGAGGACTAAAAGTAACTAACCATCAAAGACCGGTACACTCATCGATGAGGCAACTATCCCTGTGTTTCTGGGATTGCCGAGACTTCTCCAACACAAAGACATAAACCCCAACGCGACCATGTTGACTATGACCCGGGAAAGCGTCACAACTCCTTCGGCGCCGAATGCAGAAGACTTCCGTGCTGAAGCAAGGCAACTTTTCGTACCCTCTGGCACAGTTCTTGACAAGTACGCCCCGCCGGTCAAGGGCGTCCGTATGGCCCGAGAATTCCTTCGCCGTCAGCTTGGGCTGCTGGCTTGGCGCGACTGGGACAAGATCTCAGCCCGGTAAACGGCCCCCTTCCATTGTCCCCTCCTGCCAAAGTACGCGCCACTAACAGTTGTTTCAAAGTCATCTTAACGACGCGAGGCACAACCTAGCAATGGGCCTGATGCCAGGAGTTCCGCCAGCTGGGGTCAAACCCATATCTTTTTTGGCCAAATCTCTCGGCCTGGAACTAAAATCCTCGAACACCATCGTCTTGCCCTGGCCCAACCGCATCGTCTGGAAGTGGAAAGCCGACGTATCAGAGCCCTTGTTCCAGTTTTGGCTCGGCTGGGGTGACAACAAAGCTGATCGTTGGCTGGAGTGGAGAAGGATTGGTGACAGTCACTATAGCCTAGACGACCTTTGCCAGTTGTTGCGTGCCCTGGAAGAGGCTCCCGGTTTGAGTAAGATGACGGAACTGGCGAACGACTACTTCACAAGCTTCACCGTGTCGCCACCTACCGATGCGTCCGGGAAGCAGGTAGATGGCAAAGTACAGGACGGTGTTGCCGTAAACGCTGGGATCGACAGATTTGGCGATTGCGATGGCGATGATGATAGCGATGGAGTCGCGGATGACGGCGATGGAGACAACCCGGCGAAGAAGCGGAAGAAGAACAAGAAGAAGAACAAAAAAAAAGGCGTAGAAGAGACTTGTCTGGTACCGAATGGTTCACACGTCGCAGTTGTAAGTTAGCTTGTCTCCCAAGTATCGATTATGATCCGACTTTGCTGGATGGAGTAGCTTTAGCACATATCAACATGTTTGTATACGGCTCAACCTGACGCGCTGAGGATCCAGCTGGCTCAACTGTTCGAACCATGTGCTGCCGTCTCCCGTTATCACGGCTTGGAAGCGCTGCGTAGATAGACACGTCGTTTGCACTCTGCTGTCTCCCGTCACTAATAAGTTATTCACAGCCTCGAATGGATGGATAGGCCGTGCCGCGTTCTGCCCCTTCCCGTCACTCCGTCCCGATAACCTCAGGTTGAGAGCCTCACCGAGGATAGTCCTGTCACTTACGACCTGAGAGAATCAGTCAGACGGATAAGTCGTCATCATTTCTGCCATCTCCCGTCGCTCATGGCCTGATGTCGTCAAGGAGGTCGACGGACTCTGCGTTTTACAGCCTGCATTTTCCCGTTACTGTTGCTAAACAATCTCGAATGGGTGGCCTTCATCTCCACAATCCCATCCCTTACGGCATTTCAAGCTCCGTTGTAAGTCAGACAGACGGAAGCCTCGTCATCTATCCTGCCTTATCCGGTCTAAATGGCACATCACTTGCAAACGAATGGCTATCTTGCTCTATCTTGCTCTGTAATTTGCCGTCTCCCGTCACCACGGCCCGAAGGCCTCAACTCGATGGACGTGTCTTTCCGAACTCGGCGTTATCTCTTTACCCGAAGCCTGAAGACGTTTGAGAGACAACTTCTCGCTCGGCGTTCTGCCTTTTTCCATTGCGTTTGTCCTGCCTTCTCTCGGTAGCTCTCGCTTAATAGCGGTGAAGTGATGGATGGACTTTTCGCTTCGGACTCTGTCACTTCCCGTTACCCCTGACCCGAAAGCCTCAAGAAGAGGAATACGCCTCCGGCGGCCTGCTCTTTTCCGTCAGTCGTGGCCCGAAAGCTCCAGTAAGATAGGCACGTCGTTTGGTATTCTGCCACGGCGTCTATGGTCTGATAGACCTGAGTAGTTGGACGGACCTTACGCTCGGACTCTGCGTCTTCCCGTTACCTCCGACCCTGACCCGAGAGTCACAACTCGATGGACACGTCAAGGCTGTATCCGCTGCTTCCCGTACATTGGTAGTACGGCCGAAACGACGTGCCGTGGAGTGGAGGCTTGACGCACTCGTGTCCTTTCCATCTGCTTCCATCATATCTCAGCGACAGCTCCCTCTTCAGGTATATAATCCTCGATAGCTACCGTTACTTTACTAGGGCAATTAATTTGGCTTTTGTCACTCGTACGCACAAGGGGGGTGGCTGTGCCCCCTGAGGGCATCAGTCGTCTGCTCGACCTTGGTTCTGAATCATTTCTCCGGGGACAAAGAGGCCATCCGTCCATGGGCCAGGACAGCACGCTGTTTTGAAGTACCGCACGACAACCCAATCAGACGAAAGATTCGATTGGCAGCAGGAGACGTGTGGACTTCCGAGTTTGATGCACAAGTGCATCATTTTCAGTCCATTGCCGATTCTGGGATTCGAAAAGCGACCACTCTTCTCGCCCCTGGGCAGCTCAGAACGCACCGGTTTTGGATGGACCCGGTCAGTTTCAGACGGTGATATTATCCAACAACACGCCGAAAAGATCGATCGCCCGTGAACGATTGATTACCGGGGGGGGAGTAAGTGCTGCTCAACTCCTGTTTGCAGCATGTTTCTCTTGTGTCTGGTTGAGGTTGGGTGACTGATACTAACATGTCCCACGTGTAGATGGTGCCCTGAGGAATGTCTGTGACCTCTGGCTGGCTTTACTACCTGGTTTGATCCGCGCATTTTCAGCAACAGGTGGCTCTCCGAGGGTCCCTCAAGCTGGCTCTGCAAGCGCGGCAAGTCTGAAGAAGAGGCATGACATCGCCAACGAGAAACCGCCGATGGTTAAGAAAGAGCCTTTTCGAAATTCTCACAAGAGTAAGTACTTTCAAGTTCAATTGTTACTGCGTTGAAGATTGCGAACTAACCAATGTTTAGGTCTGCCCACAGCAACACTGGTCCCTGGGGCACTAGGACTGGGAAAGTTGGTTTTCAACTCAACAAAGTTCATGGCGGATGCACATGCAGCCATGTACCCATCTACTCAAGCATCGATGAGCCTAGCTCTAAGAGACATGTGTACCCCTTCCAACGGTCGGACCCGAATGGACATGCGAGCTGTCCGGAACTATGCAGCGCTTTTGTGGAGTTGTGAGCCGCTGCTGACAACTTTACACCACCCTGATCGAGTTCAAAATGAACACTCATCGTCAATCCGACGGAGTAAGAAAACCAATAGCAACCTTTCGACAGTTCGAGTTCGCAACAGCACCTTCTCGACGATCGATGGCTCCAGCAAAAGGACTCTAACAGATGTGGAGTCATTGCTATGATGGTCGACGGCGCAACTTTGGCAGAGCATGCTGTTCCCAAATTGGTGACGACCCTGCTCAGGTCATGTTTCACCCAGGCTTTGAGAACAGATACACCGCCGTGATCCGTGGTTCTCCACATTGTCAGAAGCTCTGTTGATAAACTTTCACGGTGCATCTGGGTTGACCTCTGATCCACCAAACCCAGACGATGGCGATCCGCCTCAAACGTCAAATTTGTTGTGGGCCAAGATAGCAGAGAACCTTGGCGTGAACGGGCCAGGATGGCAAGGAGTCGAGGATGTGAGTCGCACGTAAGTCAAGCTGCGTTCCTCTGGGCTGTGCACAATGTTGATATTTTGTAGAACCCACTCACAACGAAGACGGACGGGCGCTGGTAGCAAGGGATGCTTCTGCTTTCCACACGATGGCGCCAGGGATAGAGACTTGGGTTTCGCAGTCTCGTTGATCTTGAGTGTTCGGGGGGATTGAGTGACGGGGTCGTCACTGTAGGATGCCTGGGCTCAATGTCTTAGAAGAGCTCTGCAAGGTCACAGAGCTTGCTGTGTCCTTGAAAGTGAGTCTTCCCATCATCGTTGCGGTCTACACTTTGGGTCTCTAACAAAATGCTGTAGCGTTGCATGATCGCGTCCATGTCCTGAGCTTCAAGCTCATGGCCACAGAGGATCATGACGATCCACGAACATTCTGTCGATAGCACGCCTTTCGAAGTTGAGGGGTTCACAAAGCGGGATCCCCGATCTGAAGTTTATGAGGCCGGGAATGGCCTGCCCTTTGGCATCAGACTTCGGTTGAAAGTTGGAGGGGTTCACAATGCGGGAGCCCCGGTGAGAGGTACCAAGAATGATGGTACCTGCACTGAGTATTCAACCGGAGCAGGCAAACATCCATGCCTCGACGTGTGAACATTGCGGATAGAGTCCATCGGCCGCCGCCGAGATCAACGGCATATCGTTCGTCACTGATGGGATCGCCCTCGCCAACAGCCAGAAACAATGCCGAATTGCCTTGATGGCAATTGCTCCCAGATGGGGCGAGAGGCTGGTTGGTTGAAGTCTAGACCATCGCCAGTCTTCGACAGAACTCGTACACTGCCCAGGTACCTCGCTGTTCACCCGGGGCGGATCTCTCGATGGTGGCAGATCACCTACTACCAGTGATCACGAGCTACCACGTAACTCCAACAATGGTCAAGTTGGGAAGAGGGCTTGAGCTTGGGCTTTATAGCCACAGAACGAGCATGTATCCAAGTGATTGCGGC
Source organism: Stylonectria norvegica (assembly GCA_014621405.1). Taxonomy (NCBI): domain Eukaryota; kingdom Fungi; phylum Ascomycota; class Sordariomycetes; order Hypocreales; family Nectriaceae; genus Stylonectria; species Stylonectria norvegica. The sequence goes on from JAANBC010000150.1 coordinate 53,097, forward strand.
ATCTGAGCTGGGCATAACGTCTCCTTGGACGCCCGAAAGCGGATGCTCGTCGACTTAATATCTTGCGCAAAGCACCAAACGGTGATACAGACCAGCAAACCCAAAACTGCACCTCGGTATCATGACGGCGCAAACCAAAAATGCCACCGAAGGGGCAGCCGGCCCCCTAGGGTCATAGATCGTTCCTACAAAACATCGTGGAAAAGTTTCAGGGCAGTGGGAGAGGTGGATAGCTGTCCGGCCCTTTCATCGACCAGCAGCCATGGGGCCATCAACCCCAAGTTGTCCGAAGCATAACAAAGCTATGGTTCAACATGGGCATGGATCTCAACGAGCTCTGATCTGGGACAGCGACCAAGGCTTTCTTTGTGCAGCAGTGCAAGATTCCGGGCGGATGGGCGGACGAATGTTGCAATTGGGGCCCTAAAGTCGTCGTTGTGTAAGACGTCACAGTCAGGGTCCGTTGAGTGCAGAGAAACGCAATGTCATCAAACGAGGATCCGGCAGGGATCCCGTGGACTAAGTACAGCTATCCAAGCCGTTATTACATTTGTTTCCTGTCTTTGTCATCTTTTTCAGTCCTTCCTGTTAACCGCTTGGTGTTTACCTCTGCTATTATCCGTCTGCAGCCGCAGCTTGCTATTGTCAACCTACAGGACATACACAAGTTGCTTATTTGTGCGCCTGTCAACAACAAAATGTAGCTCATCCAGAGTGCGGGCCCATCCATTGCACAAGAAATTATATAAGAGTTGTCTCCCTTGGGGGCTCTGGTGGAAAACACAGGACAAAGGATACGGATATTGAGAGATTTGCAAGAAAAGGCACGAATGACTTAACGTTACAACGGCTGAAGAAACTCTTCGGAGAGAAACAATCAATCAAGAGAAGAATACAGCAAAATAACTCAATCAAGAGGTGAAGGGGTTGAATTGGCGGTTTATGCAGAACCGTAATACGTTCGAACGAATTACTAGCTAGATGAATGAATCCACCTCTGTGGTCAGACTGATTTCCCTTGTGAAGTGTGAGTTGCCAAGAACCATACATAGAATGAGGGCATTTTGAGGAATGTGTATGCCTCATCAGGGTGTGTACATGTATTGAAGGCCAAAGCCCAGATTGAAGCCTGCAGTACTGTGAGACAAGCCACCCACAACGAGCATCCTAGGCTAGGACATCTAATAGCGCGGGCTCTAACAGCATCAAGGACGGCACTTGGACGTAGTCTACGAGTTTTAAATATAGAGATGTGTGATACGTCGATGTAAGTGGTTGAGAAGCCGCATGCCAAGTCATCGGGGACCCACACGTGACATGGGTGGTTTTGGCTCAGCCCTACTAACCTGGAAGTCTGGACCTACCTCAAGGTACCTTACTCAAAGTCCTATCATCACGATTATCAACGTGCTGAAGTTGAGACATCTAAGCAGTCATGGACACGTCAATTGGTCAACTCGAGATGCAGCCAACTCAAGTCAGTCCTCAATTTCCATTCACCATTGCCCATTCGACAGGAAGATGATACATCACCGCTTCGAACCTGTCGAAACGAAGGGGGGTTGGGAATGTGCGTTAGCCCGACACAATGGGGAGCCAGGGCTCAGCTCGACGCCACTATCCACCAACCAGCAAAACAAGGAAGAGATTCCTGCCAATAACAGCCTGCCGACGACGCTTCCTTCTGCTCGGACTGTTGCCTCGCATAGTCTAGACTCAGGCTGACAACGGAGGCCGTGGAAGCCATCTGTCGCTCCGCCTCAATGGCTTTGACCATTTGACACCCAAGGCCTAGGGTCTGAGGTAGACGCCGATGCACAACAAGGCGGCTGATGCCGGTCTGACGCCTCTATTCAGTAGCTAGGACTTGGCTCAGCATGGCCGACGACAATAAATCTGCAAAAGGGCGAGGGCAGCTTGCGAATACTCCGTGCGCATCTGCTCGTGCTATGCTTCTCACCTCAGTCTGCCCTTCAAAGCACTCTCTGGAGCAGTAATGGAGTACAACGCCCAATATCAGCCGCAGGCTCAGTCCACAGAAGACAGGCGATGGGATGACAACGCGCCCCGGAACCTGCACAAGAGGCCCAATTACCGCCCGACGCCGCTGAAATGGTACTACGTTCTCGTTCAGATCATCGCCCTCATGGCAGCTATGGGAGTCGTGCTGTGGGCGAGACAGGACATGCCCGACTCGGATAATAGCGCCAAGTTCGAGAACAGAAGATGGGTTGAAGAAAGCTCGGTAGCTGTTCGGACTGCTCCAGGTTCCAACCTTCCCAGCGCGACTGCGGCTATTGCTCCAGAGGTCACAGCCGTTCAAGAGCTTGAAGACCTGCGACGAGATGCTGCACCGGCTCAGCATGTCCCACGACAGGATGAGTCGGCCGTCGACGAACCAACCGCTGCCAACATCTTGATGGCCACTTCGACGTTCGTCCAGGAAGGCTCCTTCGTCGTTACCGTTCCAGGAACCACGGGAAAGTTCACCACCAGCATCCCAAACGTCCAGTACTCTACCTACTACGAAATCCAAACTCACGTCGTAGATGGGGAAACCATCACGCAGACCTTCACATCCACGTTTACGACCAAAACACAGATCCCCAGCGTCGTCAGCGAACCCGGCAAGGTGACTCAGTCATATGTCATCGGTACCAGCACCGAGTACACCATGGTCCCGGGCACCGGCACCGACACAGAGATGTACAGCAGTCCCATCGCCGTCGAATATACCAAAACGATGGAAGTCACGTTGTCTGGCGGTGTCTATACCACCATGGTTGACGTCGTTACCGAGTACGAAAGCACTTTCGAGGACGTCTCTACATTAGCAGGAACCGTTGAGACATATGCAGCCTCTGGCCCACCCGTCACCTCTGCCGTCGCGACCTCATACAAAGTCAGCGTCGGCGAGACAACCGCCAAGCCAACGACATATATCACCTACGGCAAGTTCACTATTACGTCCACCTTCACCGACCCCGACCCGCCGACCAACAAGGCGCCGCCCAAGGAGACTCCCAAGCCTCAGCCTACCGTCATCGACGTCGTGAGCGTCAAGTCCGACCAGACTATTAAGAAGATCCAGACAATCGCGCCGGTTACGATCGTGACCGAAGTTGACAATGTCCAAACGCTTGTATGGTCTCAGGCCCCGGAAACAGTCGTCACACAGCTGGACCCTTACGTGACGAACGTGGAGGTCGTAACATATGATATTAACGGTTCACCCACGACGATTCAGGTCGCTTCTACCATCAGCGGAGGGCTCGCGACCATCATCAGAACCCCAGGGCCTACGACCTTTGTCAGCACCAAGGGGGCCAAGCTCGTGACTTTGACATCCTCCGCTGGAGAGTCTACCCTGATCTCAACTATCGATGGCACAACCCAAACCTTTTCATCGACAGTCCTTCCTACCGGGACCGAGACGGCCACAGGAGAAGCTGGAGAAGATGGTCGCGTCCATACAAAAGTCATCACTGTCGACCTCCAAGAAAACAGCTATTTCGTGGGCAAGTTTCTCCCGGCCCTCATCTCCGTCATCATCGCCATCCCACTGCGTATCATCGACTTCAACGCCCAACTCTACCAACCTTTCTACGCCATGAACCTCCCCCAGGGTGCGCTGGGTAGCAATTCCATGACCCTCCACTACAGTGGCTGGACCGGCTTCATTAAGCCCTTCCAGATGATGTCCGAGGGCCATCCTATCACTTTCATTACCATGCTCATCGTATGGTGCTCTGCACTTATGACGCCTCTAGCGACCGAAGCCATCGGAATCAAAGTTCATGGCCGCTGCGGCGTCAAGATTGCCGGGAGCGATTGCCACGGCGCACTTGGCGTGTCATCAACGCCTACACATGCACTCATCGCTCTCATAGGATTTACCATTGTTCTTCTGTGCGCACTATTGTTCTTCCTCCGAAACTTCGACACCGGCCTTTACGCCAACCCCTGGAGCATCGCCGGCACGGCTTCTCTAGCTGCGAACCGCGAGATTCGCCCACAGCACTCAACCGAGAAGAAGATTATCAAGGAGATGGCCGACAAGAAATACGGATTCGGGCACTTTGAGACTTACGATGGCCAGACCGAATACGGCATCGTGCTCTACGATGACGCAGGGCAAGCTCTTCGACGGGATGTCGAACCACAGTCAGAGGCGAGCTCGATCGACCTAGCTGCAGCGAAGCATACTGAGAAGCGGTCGAATCCGTTCATCCCTTTGCACTGGGCGTGGCGGGGGACATTTATGTTCTTCCTTGTCGGCCTCATGGCGCTCATATTGTACTACCACATTAACAAGGACAAGACGGGCAGCTTCTTCACTTTTATGAACGGCCAAACCTTCGGTATCCGTTTCCTTTTTGCCACGCTTGGCGTTGGACTGTCCTTTGGTTGGACAGCCTTGTTCATCAGTAAGACCATCTATGTACCTCTGTTAAAGGAGCTTGAACTAACACAATCGCAGGCGTGGCCATGATCAATCCTTATCAAATCATGTCGCTCAAGTCCCAAAATGCTTCTGACTCGATCCTCCTTACGCGGCCCACTAATGGATTCTCCGGGTTGTATTCATCTCTCAAGCACGGACATCTCTTCCCGGCCGTTGTAGCGCTCATGACGATCATCTCCGACTTCATACCCATCATCCTTGTCAACATCCCCTATACCGTCACGCAGACCATGGCCTCTCACATCATCTGCGCGCGCCTCGCCGTGGGCATCATGTTTGTTATGGTCCTCACCCTCATCTGGAGCTTCTTCATTCGCTGGCCCGACATGCCCGTCGACCCGCGCTCCGTAGCCGGAACCATGTACTACGTCAGCGAAAGCGCCATGACGGAACACTTCAGCGGGCTTGCGCGGTTGGATCGGAAGGAGCGCGAGGCCAGGGTGAAGGAGATGGGCGGGCGGTACTATTTTGGCGACATGTTGACGAAGGAGGGGGAGAGGAGGACAGCCGTGGAGAGGGAAGATGGGACGGTGGGCTTGGTGGCGACGTCGGCGACGACGCACTCCTCTCGGAACGATCATACGGCGTACTGGGGATATCAACCTTGAAAAGGTACTTGAACGGGTCCTGGGTTAGACGGTTTTGCGGTTGCGTGTGCTATATACCCGGATTTATCTTTCTGGAGAGATATTGGATGGGATCAAGGTTGCATAGGGCTTGGGACAATAGAGTGTGTGCTTCGGAGCATTATGGATAACGAAACAACCTTGACATTTTATGATATGGTGCTAGGTTTCTGTGGGTTACTATGAGATATCTTCGCAGATATCATATTTTCAGTTGGAGTTAAGAGCGAGTACTACTGGTCGGTGTTAGGAATGAATCCTATACCTTGTCTAAAAATAGTTTACGAATTAGGCACCGGATTATAACCCACGGAGTTTATAAGCCCCAATTGCTCTTTAGAAACTCCCCCTGCTCATCTTACCGTTTCTACATCAAGCAGTCGACGGCATAAGGTCTACCCACTCCATGCCCCATACTTCACCAGCTTTCAACGATGCCTCTGTGGACGTGTGACTTTGAGAGCTGTGGCCGACCCGCCGTGCGCAGTTTCGGCGATTGTGTGCTCTGCAATCGTCACTTGTGCTCTGAACATGTTCAACCTCGATTTCATACCTGTCCCCGTTGGGAGGTCAGTCTGTTTCTTCACTTCGCTTCACATTACTATATGCAACTCGTTACTTACTACTCGTCAGGACGCGGACGCTTATGATCCCGTAGCTCGGGAGGCTGAAAAGCGTGAGATGACGACTTTGTTCGAGAGGATCAACATTCACGCCCTAGAGGCTCGTGCTAGCCATCTACGCCGCGGAATACCCTGTTCGATCCCACTGCTTCAATATGACAGAGCAACCCGAAGTTCTGTGATGGGCGGTATGAACTATCACATTGAGGTTCACTTCGACGATGGAATCACATGGATCGCCCGCATCCGCAGATGCAATGCTACATCTCCACCACCAGCATTGCGAGATTATATCATCCAAAGCGAGGCTGCGACCCTGATGTTTCTGGAGCGAAACTGGAGTTTCATCCCCGAAAGTCTACGATTTTGCACTTGAAGGCCCCAATAATCCCGTGGGAGTCGGCTTCATCCTGATGGAGAAACTCCCAGGCAAGTCTTTAAGATGGTCCGTTGCAACTCCTCCGCAAAAAAGAAAGGTAATGGACCAGCTTGCGGATGTGTTCGTGGAGCTTCACAGGTACCCCTTCGACCGGCTCGGATCGCTCGATAAACCTGGCGAAGCTCACGTTGGCGCGTTCGCTCGAGAGGCACTTACTGACATTGCAGGGCCTGATATGCGCCCCCTTGGACCCTTTTGCTCTGTAGAAGACTACCACAGATCTTCCCTCAAGCTCATCTTGGATTTGATTATTCGAGAAGAGATGTACTCAGAGCAAGCAGTGGATGCCTATCTAATTCACCGATATCTCGTCGATTTGATCCCTCGCGTACTATCCCCAGTTCACGGCGACGATAAATATTACTTAAAGCACGCAGACGACAAGGGAGACCATATTCTGGTAGACGAAGACTTCAACATCACGGGCATCATCGACTGGGAATGGGCGCATACAGCTTCGGCCGCACACGCCTTCAACTCCCCCATCGGTTTTCTACCAGTTGGAGACTTCTACGACGGCAAGAACGATCTCGGTGATGACGAGGCTGTATTTGCGGGCCTGCTGGAGCAAAAAGGCCGTGAGGATCTGGCTCGTTTTGTCTGGGAGGGTCGGTTACAGCATCGTTTCTCCTTTTGCTGTGGCTATGATCTTCAGGACTGGGATGGCTTTGTGGGCCTTTTCAAGGGGCTTCGAAACGCTGTTGGGGTCGATGGGGATTTGGGATGGGATGAGTGGAAGGTGGAAGCGTTAAGACGCTATGAAGACGATTCTCGGCTACAGCTGCTGTTGACTAGACATCAGACGACACTAGAATAGATGCTGCTAGAGTTATACGGTGTAATTTGAGTTGATTCTTGATCAGCTACCAAGTAAACGTAGAGAAAGCCCGTCTCTCCTCATATGAGAATCGGCAATTAGCCGCTGTCTACTCTTCCTCCAACTCGGGATAATGACGCCAAATGCCATCGCCGTAGTTCGTCCGCCGGTTGCTGGCGAGATAAGCCTTGATGTTGGGTCTCTCTTTAACGGCGTCGTACAGCTTGAAGACACCGTCATAATTGCCCGACTCTTGCAGTTTAGCTACCGTCTTGGGGAAGGCATATTTAGTGCCATCGAGACACTATCACATTGTGTTAGTAAGAAAGTTAATATCTACATCTTGTGATACTCTTGAAAGATGGCAGACTCACCTGAAACAACACCAGATCGGCGTAGGTCAGCTCATCGCCATACAGCCACGGCCCACTCCCGCTCGTCTTCGCATTGAGCACGCGCTGTACGTATAACAGATACTTGGGCAATCTCTCAGCGAGGAAATCCTTGGCCTTCTCTTTAGCCTGAGGCTTCTGGTCCTCGTAGTAGGCGCCGGTGCTGACGGGGTGGTGGGTATCGTGCAACTCGTTGACCAGCCCGTCCTGAATGGTCAAGACGACCTGGTTAAGATGGAAGATGGCGGTTCCGTCCTTGGGCGCAAGACCTAGCTTAGGCGCGAGGTACAGCAGGATGTTGGACGACTGGTGGATGAGCAGGTCGCCGTGCTTGAGGATGGGCGGGGCGAAGATGGGCGGGTTGACGGCATCGCCGATATGCTTGGGGCCGATGAGGCTGAGGATCGTGGGAACGACTTTGTCGGGCGTCTTGGAGTGGTCTGTGTAAGGCACGCCGGACTCTTCGAAAAGGAGGCGGACGAATTCGCCGCGGCCAGGGAGACCAGGCCAGTAGATGAGCTCGTATGGAGCTTCATGTTCGGTGGAGGACGCCATGGTTCTGAAGAGCGCTGTGGTTGTGCTGATGGGCGTTGTTCGGCGGCTGAAAATGAACGGGGATGAGTGGTAACTAGGTCCTATGCCACCGCATAAATGCTACTATAAGGGGGCGCAAAGCTTAAAGAGACTTATGACTTTTTTTTCTTTTTTTCTATATAGGAAGGTTATATAGAGTCCCTCCAGGGGCCCTGCTAATAGCTGCCTGCAGTAAGCTCCTGTCTATAGCAGATATATAATATCTTATAATATTAGTATTTTATAATATTATTTACTTTAGACTTTAAGTATTAAAAACTAGTAAATATAAGATATAATTAAATAGTTAGTTTATATAGTTAGAGAAAGTAATAATTTAATTTCTAATAACTCTAATCTATTAATAAAGATATATATAATATATATTAGTAAGACCTATTAGATATATATATAATTAAGATATATAAAGGTAGATTATTATATACTTATTATATACTTATATTTTACTTAATTATATATAAGTATAATTTAATAGATTATAAGAAAGAAGTATTTTTTATAAATAATAGTAATATANTTATATATTATTATAAGTAAATTACTTAGCTTAATATANTATATAAAGAGACTTTATTNTANTTACTTAAGAGANNAGGNAGCTTNTATACTATAATATAACTTNTATTATATATAATTNTAANTAAAACTAGTNTTAGAATGCCTAAGGNATNCNTATNTATATANATAGTATAATAACCCTAGCAGTCCTAAGGTTTTATATAAGAGACTAGTATATANTATAATATATAGCTAATAATTAATAAGTACTAACCNTAAANNACCTNTATTACTTAATAATAATATTATTTNNTATANAGTAATAGANAGCTGCCTATACNCTNCTAATAGANNCNCTNACTCNTANTATANTATATNNTAAGCTATATATAGCTNTATNAATTNAAGCTATATAATATCTACCTTAGNGGCAGCTANTAGTTATATAGATATTANTATATANATANTAAGTTAAANNAGAGTNNTATATTAANTATCTTAATANTATANTCTANTAATAATAATANTATAATAATNNAGATATTACTNTAATATAGACTAATAATTAACTTTAAGAGCTGGATTCTTTATATTATNNTAGGAATATTAGTTATNTAGGCTTAGTTTAGCTAATAGCTNCTATANNNATAACTTTAGGCCTACCTACTATTTAAGTAATANAGAGATTAGGGATNNATATATATACTATAGATGCNAATAGGTATATATAGTAGATATANNAGNGAATCTAGTAATACTATTATATATCTTAAAATAAATAATANTATTANATACTTACTATTTCTNTATATTATAAACTTATAAGACCTATATAAATATAAGATTAGTAGATATTAGTTATAATTAAATAGTTAGTTTANNTAANTAAATANGCTNATACTTAATAAANANAAATNNTATACTCCTAAATATTATTACTAGCCTTATTTACCTTANAAACTAAGATCTTNTATATATTAGTGCTATATACTAGCNANTTTAAAGTTATATAANAATAACTCNAGCTATTAANATAACTAACCTCNTTANACTCTNTCTTCTAAGCTTNTAAAACTNCTAATACTCTANTAANAGGCATATTAAAGGCTNTAGTCCTAATACTATATNNCTTAAACTAATACNCNNGGAGATNCTNCTATTTATAATATAAATTATCTNNTTAAATATAGTTATTATAACTCCTCTCTTTTATATTNTTANATAGAGATATAAGTATAAAATANGTAGAGNAGNTNCTTATTATTATANGTTATATNNAAAGTATANGATTTAATATAATANTAGCATATAATAGGGTTCTATTAGCTATANAAAGTAATAAATAAAGTATATAAGTNCNTAAGGNNACTGCCTAGCTTATTATAGAACCAGCCTTATAANTANGTAATATTAGTAGTAAGAAATACNTANTTAANTAAGTTATTTATATAATAAGAAAACTCTAANANAAAGTAATAATTACTATAAGTNAAGTTTTACTAGAAGTCTANTATAGCTAATAAATAANTAATAAAGNNAAGTTTAATATAAATAGGCTCTNTATAATAANTAANTNCTATANTANTATANAGCTAAATATTAAATATTNTCTTAAGCNTTATAACTTAGTAANCCTNCTNCTNTATCTTAGGGTTATATATNTAATTATATTTGCGCTANATANTATANGTTAACTACTTAAATATAATATAATTAATANTATATTTANAGAAATATCTAATATTAATAAGCTAANTATAGGTAATTTAATNTAATACTTTAANAGTATTAATAGTATTAGGCTTTAAGNATAATATATTAANTATATAAGTAAAGNAGCTTAAGGAGGTTTAAGAGNAAATAANAGNTTANTAANNAGTAAGNAGAGTATTAAGNTTTATTTTANAGGAAATAAGAATTAAAATAAGTATTTAAAANAGAGAAAATAANTAAGNGAAAAGAGAGAAAGTAAGTATAAANAAAGAGGCAGTTATATAGCTTTAATACTATAGTAATTTACTTATATTAGGGAAAAGCNTTANGTACTAATACTANCTTAATATCTATAAANAGAGGCTTCTCNTATATATTAAGGCTTTAGCTTTTTCTCTTCTTTAAATACCTTANGAATANTATAGCTTTANNAGCNAAACTATTTATAGAAACTCTTTANTANNTATATTANTCTTAATAACTCTATATATATTCNCTCTTACTNTNAGATACTTTATTCTCNCTTAACTANTAANCTNTNCTTTANATAATAAACTCTTANTTNTAACTATTTAATTAGTATATATTCTCNCTAATAATAAAAAGCCTAATTATAAATATANGNANAAGCTATNATTTACTTACTAANCTAACNCTTAANATAGCTATTAANTNNNAGTTANTANTNTAATATTANCTTATATCTCTAAGCTATAAATAATTATANTAAAGTATAATANTATCTTANTTAATTATTATANTANAAANCTTTATTTNCCTTACTAATAATATTAATAAGCTNCTAAAAGGCTANNTAGCTAGNAAGNGTANAGAGTGCCTCTTTTACTATAANTCTAAAGCTAACTTTANTNCNCNTATTAATANAGTCTTTATAAAGTATTTAACNTAAATATAAGAATAAATAAACTAAAACTTTATTTAATTAAATTAATAATAAATTTATATTAAAGCTAGTAGAGAAGAGTTATAGTTTCTTATAAATATAGTATCTTTTTAAGTCGCATTTAGTTAATATAATAATAATATCTATAATTAGCTATTTTAGATCTAATATTATAAAGATACTTAGAGTCTTATATAAGTAATAAATAAGTATAAGTAAGTAACTAACTTTAGCCTATAGCTTTTTATTAATATAGTTATATATAGTATAGAGAAGCATATTACCTTTATATAAAGCCTGCTATTAATTAATAGGATATTTATAAGTTTTTAATATAAGAATAGTTAACCTATTCTAAAAGATTAGCAGAAGGCTAATTATAATATAAAGATAGGCTTTAAGAATACCCTAGTAATTAAGAAGGCTATATATAAGAAATAATTCTTTATTAATATAATTAACTTTATAGAGAAATATTAGGCTAGCTTTATTTAGGACTAAGTACTTAGAGTACTTATTATATATAATATTAGCTCTAATAAGCACCTAAACTAATTTAAAAAGATTACTTTTATTTAGTAAAGCTTTCTAATTACTCTTAAAATACCCTATATATTTAATACCTACTTAATACTAATTATAATATAACTAGAGGTATAGGAATGCAGGTACCTAGCACTTATATTCTTATAGACTAATATAAGAAGCTTAATAAGATACATATTAGCCTAAGTCACTTTAATTATTAGTACTAAAGATATCTTATTTAAAGACAAGTATAGATTAATAATAAGGAGACTAATATAAGAGCTAGTACTGCTATTTTATAATTAGGCTTAGGCTTTATATAATATAGTTAGAATTTCTTAGTCTTAATATATAGGATATACCCTATAGTTTCTAATAATAATTACCTTAAATAAACTTAATATTATAAGCTACTTCTATACTAAGGCTGCTATATAAGTAAAGATAGAGATCTAGGGCGAGATTAATATAAGACACTTCTCTATATCTAACTTATATAAAAGATACTAATTAGGCTTTTATAGAAGTATTTATTAGCTTTACTTACTATATTATAACCTTACTAATATCTTACTTTTTTAACTTATTAACTAAGACTTTATAAAGTGTTATAAAGAGCACTAATATTATATAATTAAGAAAGCATTGCCTTAGGCTAGATTTGCAAATATTAAGTTATTTTTAGAGGTCCTAAGAGCTTAATAAGACTATAGCTTTTAAGCTATAAGTTGCCTACTTAAATAGGCTGTATTATAATCCTCTTTAATATTAGTCTTATTACTAAAGTTACTAAAGTTCGCTTCTATTCTATAATTCCTTCTATTAAATAACCTATATTATAAGTCTAGTACTAAAGTATTATATTAAAAGGCTTTATAGACTTTAATAAATATAGCTCTTTAAGATCTAAACTAAGCTTTAATATACTCTCTCTCTAAGTCTATAGGTATTAATAAAGCCTAAGCTATATTATATAATAATAAGGCAAGCTTGCTTATTACTACTTATTTACTAAAGGTCTATTAGGATATAAGAACTGGCTAACTAAGCATACTAGTAGGTAAACTAGCAGAAGCTTTTATATCTACTTAAAAATTAGCTTAATAGACATATAAGATACTATAGAAGGCTAAGCAAGTTCTAAATATAAATAACTTAATTACTATAATTAAGAGATATTCTCTATTTATATTACTAGTACCTTGCCTAATATAACTTTTAAAATACCTTAAGTAGCTACTATTAAAGAGTAATATTAGTTATAAAGTCTAGTAAGAAAACTTAAATAAATAGGCAGCTAATATGCGAACTATAGAATTAATACCTATAAATAACTCTAATATATTATAAACTAGTATTTATATTAAACCTTAATTAAGAATTATTAGAGGTAAGAAGATAGATATCTTTAATAGGCATAGAGGTCACTATAACCTAAACCTCTTTAAAAATATAATAAAAAAGAAGATAGTAGCAGATACTATAATACAGCTTTATCTTTCTTAAGTTAAAGAAAGAAGAATAATAATAGTTATTAGGAAGTAAGATATAATAGAGCTATTATAAGTTACTTTTATTTTAAATAGGCTTATTATTAAAGATTAGTAGGATATTTTATTAAGTAAAATATATAATCTATTTTAACCCTATATTATATAAGAAAAGTCTTAGGAGAATAAAGCATATAATAAAGAGGCAAGACAGAAGTGAGACTTATATAAGGATATAAATATATTAAGTTTACTTACTATAAAGAGGTTCTAAAGTTATAGTAGTTATTAAACTTAGTAGGGAATATACTTAGGGAATTAATATTAGTATTCTCCTCTAATTAATAACTAATCTTTCTTATCTAACTATTTAATCCAGATTAAATATATCTTTTAGCTAAGTAATATATTCTTATTAATATTATAAGTATAGTAAGTTAAGTTTATTTTTAGAGAAGATTAATAATTATAAGAAATACTTTTAGAATTAATATTAGCACTTTTATCTAATAAACTTTAGGAATTTCTTATTTAACTATTTAATTTAAATAAAGTCTATTTTATTATTAAGGCCTTTTACTTTATATAAAGGTTTCTATAATACTATATTTAACTTATAATAATTTAATTATTTAATTTAATATTAATTTAAGTCTAAATAACTTTAACTTAAATTATCTAATTTATATATAAAGAGTAATATATCTTCTCTTCTTAATATAAGTAGATTAGTTTTTAATTATATAAAAAAAAGATAAAATACTTTACCTAAGATACTTAGAATAGAAATTAAACTCTAATCTTTGCAAATTTCTTACTTTATACTTATATATAAATATAAGATATTATAATATTATCGCAAGTAGTATATAAGGCCCTATTCTTATATAAATTTAAGTTTATAATATTCTTAATTAATTAAAATAGCAAAAGAATAGTATTAAGCCTAGAAATTATATATAATTTGCAGAGCATAAATATAATAGAGCTAGATCTATT